>JAXGGA010005626.1:0-76573 GCA_038373865.1 Uloborus plumipes
TTTCTGCGATATCGGGGCAATGACGTATTATAAAGTTTTAACGATATACTATATCGGGAAGAAGATACGATATACGATGATATCGCTCAGATGACGGCACGATATCGTGTGCTACTAGGGTCAGTGACTACTCAAAAATGACTTCACACAATGTCGCGAAAAATTTTAATGGAAACCCTGAAAGGTACCTTTCTCCTATCGTTTTCAAATAAAACCTAAAGTCACATTTTTAGGACAATTTCGAACACGCTTTGGAAGAGATGAACTTGATAACATTAAGGTTTCGCTCTATGTGACAGTCTACAATTGTACTTTTCAAACTTCAATGATGAAAATTTTCCAGAGAGCGAGAACCCCTACCAATTTACCGTTTCCATAACCGGACCAAAGATAGCAAAAAACGAGTTTTCCCTGCACAGAGCTTCTTCACTGCTCAAACTTAGAGAAATAATATAGTATTTGACTGAAAGTTACACAATAAGCCCATAAATTAAAAAAAAATCCCTTTTTTGTCATTGAAAAATTCAAAGTGGCACGCGAAATATTTCTTTTCTCGAAAGTGGCACTTTTCCCAAAAAGGTTGGCCACCCCTGCTTTACAACAAAATGAAAAAGAACACAAACAATTAAAAAATTTAAATAACAGCTGCACACTAGATAATGTGGAAAGATAGTTTGGGGACACAGACATATGATCTGATATTTTGATTGATTTTCAGTCTTGTGCGAAAAGAAAAGAAAAAACGATGAGAACAAGGAGAAACAGTGCTATTTTGCTGTTTGCTGTGATCTTGGGGCGAACCATTTATTTCCTCCCTTCAAAATTGAAGATTGGTGCTTGCTGGAGTAGGAGATGAAATGAATCATAAAGTTAAATTTCAGATATTGAATGGAAGTACACTTTGAAGTTCGGATCGAAAAGAAACATTTCGTCTGAAAAACAATAGATATACCTAGGGTGAAAATAATCCTCAATTCAATCCCGAGGTTGGACGTCATTTTAGTATAGTGTGAATGGTATATTTGGGTGGGGAGGGGGATACTTCGTCTAGTTATAAGGGAACCCATTTACCAACTTTAAATAAGTTTACTATTCATTTTGTATCAAAGAGTTTTTTTAAAAAACATTTTGAACAGTTTTGATAAAAAAAAAGAGTGGTTGTGCGGGGGAGGGAGGGGGGGGGGATGAACTTAACAAATCCATAAGCTCATGCCAGCTCACTTTAAACATATTCATGTTTATTTACTACTTTTTAGACCATCACAAGCCAGACAACTTAGTATTTAAATAAATAAAATCTAAAAAATATCATTTTTTCCTATACAGTTTTATTCAAAAATTCAAAAAAAAATATGATCCCATTGAGATCCCAATCTAAAAATTTGTACAAACATGGATAAAATACACAAGAGTTTTTGAGATTTTTTTGAAAAAAATTCATTATATGTTTTTCGAGAAATTTAAATTTCATTTTTTGAAAAAGAAAATTTTTATCAAATTAGTCATGTTGCATATAAAATTAAGGGGCAACTAACGTACTTTAAAATGCCATTTACCAAATCGTTCTATCTATATTTGGTGCCGAGTTATGGTCCCTTTTATCTTCCCTTATCCATGAAAAAACGAGGGTTTTTCCAAAGTTCAAAGTCTCATAAATGAAGAGATATATAGAAGAAATAATAGAGATAAAAATCTAAAAATTGAGACTTTTAATTACCTCAAGGGGTACAATTGATGAGCCAAATGTGAAAGAAATACAAAAATGTAAGGTAAAATTTTTCTCAGATTTTGGATCAACTTGACGTGGAATGACCCATAAACAAACATCATAGGTGAAAAAAAAATTGCGATACAACAAGTGTTTTTTTTTAAATATTTTTTTTTAAGGTCAAGCGACGTTGACGTCATGACGTGGCTGGTTACACTGAAGCAGCCAGGATTTCCTCTTAAGGGGGGGGGGGGTTCGTCATAGCAATCCTTACGTTTCCGCATATCTACATCTTTTTTAGTTCATTTTCAGGACATCAAGTAAGGCTCGACCGATGCATCGGCGCCGATGATTGAACAATTCATCGGCATCCGATGCTAACTTGGAGAAAGCATCGACCCATTGACCTCGGAAAATGTTTAAATGCTGTTTCGGATGCTGTTTTGGATTTCGGAATTGCCGAATTTCGCACCGTTACCGAAATGTTTACAACACACTTATCGAACGATCGCTTCGATGAGAGTTGTAATAATTATGTGCATTTTCATTGAAATAACAATCGTATATATTAGCGAATTGATAGCATTTATTTTTATGCTTAGACTGTAATAAGCAGTGCTGCAGCTCTTTTACAAAGTATAGAAGGGGAAGGGTCTCTACCAGATGCGAACGTAGCAGTAATTGAAATAAAAACAGGGGGGGGGGGGTCGTGAATCAAGTTTAAAAAAGGCAGGGAAGTTTAATTCAAAACAAAAATAGCATCGTAGCTACACCTTTGACTATTGCAAGATTTCACTCTAGCACGTTTCTTTTTTTATCTATTAGGGGGCTCTGCCCCCTGTTCGCTTCGCTCACCAACCCCCGTTTGTCGCCTGCGGCGACTACCTCACCGCCTTCGGCTTCTCGATCACCAACCTACTTCTGGTAGTTTGGAGTCAAATCGACTCTGTGCCACCGAATGCGGCGTCCCCGCCTGAAAAAGAAAATAATACCCCTCTCCCCATCTTGATATAAAATAATCATTTTCTTTAAGTGAAATGAAAATATGCAATAAAAGTAATCGTGCATGTTTTGTTGAATTAAGACGAGGAATAAGTAAAACGAAGAGTCACCGGTTTCGTTTGTCAAACACGACCTTATCGAAAAAGTTTTGAGCAGTTTGGTTGAATGTAGTATAATTTTGCTCGAGGTGAGCCTTGAAAAATGGCTAAATTTAAATGACTTCTATCTCCTGTTATAATTAACGAAGAGAAATGGAACAAACATCTTCTTTTTCAGAAAAAAAATCTCTTTCCAACAATATACAACAGTAGGGGGTGGGGGGATTCTTTTGCCCCCTAATTTGGTGAAGTATGTGAAATTTATGGTTAAAAAATTAATAATAATAAAAAAAAAATAATTCGAAATTAAGAAAAATGGCTCCTAGGTGCAAATCTACGGGACTCGAACTAATTTTGTACCAAGTTTCAAGTCTGTAGTTGCTATGGGGCCGCCCGAACGCAGGCCAGCCACAAACATCTTTTCGCAATATCTTTAAGCTTACTTTTTTTTTAATATATAGAGAAAGAGAAAGAGAGAAAATCTTTGAAATGTACCCCTATAATCCCACGCGCTCGCGGACGTATATGGTTGAGCGCTACTATTATTTCTGCAAATGTGTATGAAAACAACAAGCTTTTGGTATAATTTTAGAAGAGTTATCAATATTTGTGATGCATTTGAACGCAATCTACTTTAGGGTGTTGCAATGTCAAAGTTCTGTAAACATGATTACCAGAAGAGGTCGTGTATTCCCCCCAAACCTTTCTTTTAAAAGATAAATATTTTTCTCTGTTGATGTAAAATAATTTTTTCTAGAAGGATGGATATACCTTAGCTCAGCTAGTATTTAGATTTAAAATGCTTTATGACCAGCGAAGTTCATTTAAATATGAGATCGGCAATCAGGATCAGGGGTTGTTTAAACTTTTAATTTAATTAAAGATCAAGTGTAAAACTTTTCCCGGGCCACTAAAATGTCTTCGGCGGCCATTGGTGGTCCGCGTTCCACGGTTTGAAAACCCTAAAATAAATAGAAATGATTCTGAAAAACACATCTTTTTGCAATGTTTTGTAGCTCTGGCTCATCTTTTTCATAATGTGCAATTACACTCATAAGAAATAATTTGCTTTAAAATTAGATCAATTTTTATGATCGATTCGAAACTGCGCTTTTGCAACTGAAATTGCCCAGAAGTGGGAGGCCAGCCTTTTTTTGGCAGCTATGGACTAGTCTACCAAAAACACCACTTTTGAGCTCATTGTTTGTATAATGCTTCCATTAAAAATAAGAAACTTAATCCCTTGCCAAACGAGGGTTTAGTTTTTTTTTAAAGCGAAGCATTTACAATGAGCAGTTTTACACAAAAGCTTAAATATAAAAAAAAAAATTACACACACAAAAAAAAAAAAAAAAAAAAAAAGAAAGAAAGAAAGAAA
This sequence comes from Uloborus plumipes, assembly GCA_038373865.1. Classification (NCBI taxonomy): domain Eukaryota; kingdom Metazoa; phylum Arthropoda; class Arachnida; order Araneae; family Uloboridae; genus Uloborus; species Uloborus plumipes. The sequence continues at coordinate 4,187 of JAXGGA010005626.1, forward strand.
AAAAACAAAGTGAGGTTTCATCATTTTCTTTTCTTTTTTTTCCATCTTTGACATGAAAAAAGTTATGAGTAAAAGAACTAGCAAAACAGTGGGAGTGATTAATTGAATCAATGATTAATTGAAATAGCTGCTTTAATGAATCAAATCGTCCAAAACAACAAAATCTAACTTTACTGAATTAGCCGCTTTATTGAGTCAAAAGGAGTTCAAACGTGTTCATATAAACGGCCACTTTTTTAGTTCCAAACACATTTGAAGGGCCAGGGGGGAAAAAGATGAAAATCACTTTTTCGTCAATTTTGAGATATTAGCGCTATCTAGGGGCTATGAAGGACTAGTATGAATGAATGAATGAAGTGAAAAGGGGGCGCTCCCAAGGCAGCGCAAGCACTGCGACCATAGGTCTATTGTACTATCCCCATTAGAACCCTACAAGAGCCCAATAGCTGAAATGAACTTAAGCAGATGTCTGACAGGAATGCTAGACAGTTCATAGGGATCTAAACAATGGTACCCCAAATGTTCAAACCTGTAAGCAGAATAAAAATCACATTCACACAGAACATGACCAGAACTTTCGTCTGCCTCAAGGCAGCCTCTACAAGCTGGGTCATCAGTGATACCCAACAGGTTTAGGTGTCTATTAAGAGTACAGTGTCCAGTGAGAAGTCCAATAGACATCTTAATCTCTTTTCTGCTCAAACTAAGTAGCTCCCTGGACCTCAGCCAGGGTTGACGTTGGTTGAGAGCTTTAGCTTGCCTCTGTGAGTCAGACTGAAGCCACCTGGCATATGAGTCATTCATAAGCAGGTTTCTTATAGTATTCCTGACTTTGTTATAGGGCAACCCAATAGCAGGTTCAGGACCTACGAAAGGCATGTTGGAGCCCAATTTGGCAAGCTGATCAGCAGCTTCGTTTCCATCAATGTTACGGTGGCCAGGGACCCAGTAGAGTGTAACCTTATTCTTGCTGGCGAGCCTTGCCAGTGCATTGTGGCATTCCCAAACTGACTTGGTAGTAAAGCAGTAGCTATTGAGGGCTTTTAAGGTGGCTTGACTATCAGAGAAGATTTTTAAAACCTTACCAGTTAAGTCGCGTTCAAGGCAATTGGTTACACATGCCAGGATAGCAAGAACTTCAGCCTGGTAAACCGTAGCAAGCTTCCCAAGCGAAAAGTAAAGCTTTGTTTTGCTGCTGCTGCAAAAAGCACCAGAGCCAGAACCGGAAGAAGTCTTAGAGCCGTCAGTGAACCAAATTTCATTGGCATTACCGACAAGCTTCGGAACATCCTTCCATTGTTCTCTGGAAGGAAACACAATGTTATAATTAGCATTGAAACTAATATGTTTTAACAACCAGTCGCTTGGCATCAAAAAGTAGGGATGCTTGACGGCCTCTATACAAAGTTTATCATAAAGAGACGAGTGGCGAGGGGTCTTCCAGAGACCCAGGAGGTTCAGGCGATATGAACAGGTAATCGCTTCCAGTTCCACTTGTTTGTGAAGTGGAAGTAAACCTATAAGAAGTTCTAGGCTTTGAGAGGGAGTAGTTCTCATTGCACTAGTAATTGCAATGGTAGCCATCCTTTGTAGGGTGGTAAGACTGCTCTCAGTAGTTACATTACGGGTCTTACCCCACCAGGCAATGGCCCCATAAGTTATTATGGGTACAATAACCCTGGTGTAGACCCAGTGGGCAATTTTTGGTGAAAACCCCCAATTACTGCCTATGGCGCGCCTGCAGGACCAAAAGATCCTTTTGGCCTTGTCAGTAACAAGCTTGAGGTGCGAATTCCAGTTTAAAGTACTGTCAAAAATCACACCCAAGTACTTGACTTCATTGGAATAGTCAAGGGGAGAGTTAAAGAACTCAATCTTGCAAAGATCCTTCAGCCGTTTTCTAGTGAAGAGAACCAAGTGCGTCTTGCTAGGATTCACAGTGAGGCCCACCTCACTGCACCAGCTTTCAATTGACTTGAGGGCTGTTCTCATAAGGTTGCAGACCGTATCATAGAACTTGCCCCTTATAACCAGAGTTATGTCATCTGCATAGCCTATACAGTGCAGACCCTTTTGACGAAGTCTTTCCAGAAGTTCATCCACAACCAGGCTCCACAGAAGGGGGGAAAGTACACCCCCTTGTGGACATCCCTGGCAGTTTTCCACTAAAAGGGAATCACCCAGCAGGCTTGCTTTTGTCATGCGGGTGGTAAGAAGACTATTAATCCAGGTACAGACCATGGGGTTTATTCCCTTCCGAATGAGGGAATTGCAAATAGTCTCGGTAGAGACTTTATCAAAGGCTCCTTCAATATCGAGGAAAACAGCAAGAGCCAATTCCTTTCCATTGACTGCACTGTCCAGAGCTATTGTTAGATCGTACAGTGCTGTTTCGGTTGACTTACCGGGTTGGTAAGCATGCTGGCACCTAGAAAGAGGAGTTGTTTTTAGGATGCCATCCCTGATGTACCTATCGATCAATTTCTCCAGGGTTTTAAGGAGAAAAGAAGTAAGGCTGATAGGTCTGAAGGCTTTAGCCTCGTGATAGTTTGGCTTGCCTGGCTTTGGAATGAAGACCACCTTAGAGGTTCTCCAAGCACAGGGAACGTAACCGAACACAAGGCAGGATCTATAGATCCTACACAGATGTGGAGTGATGATGTCAACACCTTTTTGCAGGAGAACAGGTACAATGTCATCCGGTCCTGCAGATTTATAAGGCTTGTGTGAATTGATGGCCCATGCAATTCTGTCAGGGGTAACAATATCACCAGCAGTTTTCCATTTTTCCTTATTGCTACGTAAGGAATGAAGAGGGATAACCGGATGGTGTCCCTCATCTCTGGCTATGGAGTTAGGGAAGTGCACCTTGAACATCTCTGCCAGGGTGCTACTACCATCTTTGGTATAGGAGCCATCATTCGTTTCGATTGCTCCGAGTTGACAAGTCCTGTCTTTGGAAAGTATTTTCGTGAGCTTGGCCACACGAGAAACGCTGTCTAATAGGCTGCAGAATTTAGTCCACGCATCTTGTTTACTTGTTCTTACAGCCTTGTTGTACTTGGTGAGAGCCACCTTATAGGCAGGCCAATCACCAGTTTTTTTGGCTTTGTTAAAGAGCCTTCTGCAAAGTTTGCGTAGACCACTAAGATTTTTAGACCACCAAGCGACTCGTCTTGGTAAACTAGTGGACACAGCAGTGCAGTTTTGATGGAAAGCCTGGAGAATAGAATGTTGAAGTGAATCAACAGCTAACTCCAGGTCAAGAAGATTCGTAAGTTTGAATTTCTTACCTGATAGGAGGAGTTTTAGATCCTCTTTATAGGAGTCCCAGGAAGTGCGTCTGGGATTCCTTTTCCCCCGCAGACTGTTTAGCACAGGGCCTGAAAGAGTCATAAAGATTAGTCTGTGGTCAGAGAGGGTAATCCGCTCCGACACATGCCAATCGTTTACACAGTTGAAAGCTCTGTCATTGCAGAAAGTTAAATCAATGACTTCGCATCTATTACGGGTAATAAAAGTTGGTTTATTACCTCTGTTGGGGATATGTAAGTTGTTGCATAGAATATATTCTATTAAATCCTCACCTCTTTTGTTGCAATCACTGCTTCCCCACACAACATGGTGTGCGTTAGCATCGCATCTAACAATAAACTTCAGCTTGGCTTCCGCACAGTAGTCAACAAAATTCCTGGCTGAAGTTGCTAAAGGAATTTTCTCCTCATAAGGTAAATAGGCAGACATGAAGCATGCTGATTCACTATTTTCACTATAGACTCTGACGGCGACATTGTCACCATCGAGAAAGTCAGCGAGGCAGAGAGCGTTTAGTCGCTTGTTAACGATCAAACATGCTCTCGGTCTGTTACAGGAGCGGTCAAAGAAGAGGTTTCCGCAATTGCCGAGGCCCAGGATTTTCCCTCGGTTAACCCAAGGTTCCTGCAAAAGGGCAATGTCAATCCTGCCTTCAGCCAAATCTTTGCTCAACAGGGCAGTAGCAGACTGGCAGTGATGGAGATTGAGCTGAGCAACCTTAAGGCCATGCAACATAATCAAAAGCAAAAAGCCTGCTAGGGAGCAGCATCCTCGTTAGACTGGGGAACCCGTGAGGGAGAATCCCCAGTTAGTGTGACGTCAGAATCAACATCTGAGACGTCAAGACCATCCAACAGGTTCAGAATTGAGCTAGTGGAGGACTTTGGAGAGATAGATCCGCTCTCGTTAATAGTATGTGTAACTATACTTACGGGAGGAGTGGATCCAGAAGGTGTTTCTTCCTCTGCGGTCTCCACCCCCTCCATTGCTGCAGGTAATTCGGCAGGCGACTCAACGACAGCAGGGCTCAAATCAGCCTGCGGTTGTTTGTCCTCAGACTCCAATGAAGCATCGGAGTCCTTGGACGGAGCAGTGGAGGTACAAGACGTACGTTGAGTGTTAGGATCGTGCAAGATCTTGCAAAGACCTTTGCCAAAAGCCCCAACAAACAATTCCAGGTTGGACTTCTTGATGTACTCGGCTGAACCAGAGTCCACCTCGAAAATCCACCTGACATACGCTTGTTCCCCAACAACCGTCTTATCTCTTGCCCTCCAACCACTGGTCGTTAGGCCCGGGTTCAATCGGGCAAGACGTTTCAGGATGGCCTCCGAGTTCAAGGTGTAGATGTCCCTTGTCTTGAAGGCAATCTTCACCGGCTTCGGAAGTTCGTTATATGGCCGCACGAGGAGCTCAGACTCTCCCAACATGCGACCTTTGTAGTTGCTCTGCAACCAGCTTGCAGAGTAGTCATTGGTGCAATGGATAACCAGTGCACCATTTAGTAGACTAGCAGCTGCAAACTGCGGAGCTTTCTCGTCTATGGGGAGATCTAGTATAGGACTAGTATCATCTGGTAGAACAACAAGGGGGAAAAAAGATGAGAAGCGACCGAAATGTGTATGAAAACTCGAAAAACTACATAAGGAGCTACGAGAAATCAAACTTTGTTCTTCGTTTTTCTCGAAATCGTTTTTGGTCACTTTCATCTTTTTTCCCCCTGGCCCTTCATTTCGTAGATTGGTTAAATTGATCGTTAAAAGGTCGATAGGAAGGTAAGGTTCAAATTTGTTTTCCGCACAGAAGTACACTCAGAAATAAAAAAGCAGCAAATAATTGTTTAATGCAAATTTTTTTAACTTTTTTTTGTTACTTTCATTTTTATTCATACTTTGTTTTTTTCTTTGAAAAATGTTTTCAAAATAATAATAATTATTTTTTTTTTATAAAAAATACTGCCGAGGAAAACGTTGTATAAAAGTATGCTTTTATATTTGTCATTTGTTCAAATTCAAATTTTTGTTGTAATTCAGGTGCATAATATTTACACTTTTTTGCGCTTGTATTTTGAAATATTTTTGAGTTTTAATGAAAATCTTTGATATTATGAAAGAATGAATTTGATATCGTTTTCATAACAGTTTATGGTTTTTTTTTTCAATGAAAGAGAAATATTTATATTCGAAATAATTGTTTTAACTGTCGAAAGTACTATTTGAAGTAGAAATGGGCCGAGGCTTCGACCATTTCATTTCACAGAAGCTTCGGTCTGGCCGAAGCATGAGATGTACTTCAGTCGCTTCGACAAATAATAATTTATGTTGTAAGTTTTTATTTTAAAACTGTTATTATATAAAATATTGTCCTTTAGGCTATACACTATTATACTAATTTATACAGTATACTAAAACATAGAGGAAAATTATATTTAAATCAACTGATTATGTGCATTGAACCCTTAGGGCCATGCTCCACATCAGCGTAAAACGCGACCGAAACTGAAGGCAGAAACCGAAAATCCGGGTACTTTCCATAGGAACACCATTGAATCCATTTTACGCTTCTGCCTAATTTTTCTGCTTTACGTCGATGTAGAGCATGGCCCTTAGAGTCAGAAACTGTCCAATAATTGACAGTACATTATATTTAACTTTAAAATTCTTTTGAAATAAATATAATTAAATTGCATTGAGTTAATAATTATATGAACAACTTTAGTTGCTTCGAAATAAAACTAGTGAAACGTGACTTTCTTACACATTTTTAGTGTTGACAACTTAGATATAAAAATGCCAGTTTTTAACATGTACCAAGCCAGGATTTTTTAAGTCATATTTTATTTAATAAAGTTGTAAGTATAAAATTTCAGTTTTTCTTAAATTTATTAATATGTTCACAAAATTTAACCCCTTTTCTATATATTGGTGAAGATTATTGATAATAGTCCAGGATTATTAATTATCTAATTCACAAAAAGTAAATTGCAGCTGAATTTTTACTTATTTTTTTTATCGCGCCAAATATGAAGACAGTTCCCATTTCTTACACATCTATTTTTGATGAAAGATATTGTTTCGATTTCATTTGTTACTTCAAGGGAAAAGCTTATTTTCAGTTAAATTCTTTTTGAAGTAAATCTTTCAAAATTAAACGTATTAAATATTTTATTTAAAATATAAATACTGAAAAAACCTGAAAGTGCATGTACTTGACTCTAACAAATTTAAATTACTTTAAGATTTTTAAGTTAAGAATATTCAGATATCCATTACAATATTAAGGTATAATGAAACTAGTAGCTAATTTCTAGTTAAATTATTCAGTGATTTAATATTTGATCATATCATTTGGTTTTATTATGAGCATCAACTTAAATGTAGAACACTTTTTCCATATTCCAAGTACCGTAAAATGGGGTGAATCGGAACACTTTTCAGCTTTGATTGTGAAAAAAGCAGTTAAAAGATTTTTTTTTAAATTTGAGTTTCTGGGTAAAAACTTCGGTCTTGCTTTACTTTTAATATTCCAAGCAAAGACAAAACATTTTGAAGTTATTTTTAAAATATATAGGAAATTATGGGTGTTCCGAATCACCCCGCCGGTAGGGGTCAATCCGAACACATGTTAAAATTTTTATTTTTTTCTTTTTAACTTGTAATAGGTCTAACAAACATGAGTAATATTGATGGGGGAGAATAAGAACAGATAATTACTGTAAAATAAAATTATAATTTCAATACCAGTAAACGTTTATAATTTGTCAAAATTCAAAATAATTTTGAACTTATGAAAAATGAAAAGTAATTTAAAAAAAATGCTTTTGAATTGAAATACAAAGATTTAACATGAATGGAAGTCACTCATGTCGTCCACAAATATGTACTTGTCCTTAAAACTAGCAATTGTGACTTGGCTTAAGTTCTTTCATAGCATCTTCTGGGATGAACTCTGCCTTTTCTTTAGTTTCTTAAAATCTCTGGGTTTTGGGGATTGTCCTGAAAGATATTTTCGCTTATTCATCAATGTCTGTGTGCTGGACTTTTGCTATATAAAGTCGATACGACTTTCCCCCTCGTATTTTAAGTAAAAAGAAGTCTCCTGGAGAAAAAATCTTTTGAAATCTACAACTTTTTGTCATTCTAAGATCTAGTTGCTCACGAGAAAGGATAAACAATAATAAATCCTTGTCCTTGTCTTGATTAAGAGGAACTAGAGTTAGAATCTTGATTTTTCAAGCAGTTTCCTTCAAATAAGTTTGAAATGGAACAACAGAACAAAGTGTTCCGATTCACCCCGCATTTTTTTTCCTATGGCATTTTTCAGAATTCTTGATTTTTATGACACAATTTATAAACTAGCTGTCGTGGCCGTCACGAAACTTTCTTCTATATCTATCTCATGAATTCCAGTTACAAAATAAAATACGTACTCGCCCGAATAATTGGAGACAGCTCCAATTTCCCAATTATCGTAATAACCCTGCAAATGCAGAATCAATGAGCGAAATTGGAAATCATTGCAAAAGCCTTGTTTAGATTAATTGCAAACATTTTATTTGTTAGTAAAAAGAAACTGGCAGCAGTTAAAAATTTCAAATCATTGAAAGTTTTCAGCTGTTTTGATAATTAAATAGCGTGAAAGCGATTTTTTAATGAATTAATTTTTCGCATTGTTGACTAAGCGCAAAAATCACCCCACTCTCCCCCCGGGAAGATTGGCGCCAAAATTTAATCGATGCTTGCTTCCATATTGGGTTAGTGTTATTCCAAATTTCATTCAAATCTCAGCAATATTTCTCGAGATACAGTAGGTGCAATGACAAAATAAGCACTTTTGATTGCTCCACCCCCTTTGAGATATTGACACACAAATTGAATCAGCACTTGTACTCAATAGGGTCTACCTATGGACCAATTTTCGTTTGATTCCGCCAGTTACTTCTTGAGATATAGCAATCACCCCCGCGCAGAACACGTGCGATTGCTCCTCCCCCCTTCGAGATATTGACACACAAATTAAATCAGCACCTGTACTCAATAGGGTCTACCTGTGGACTAATTTTTGTTTGATTCCGCCGGTTACTTCCTGAGATATAGCAATCACCCACGCGCAGAACACGTGCGATTTCTCCACCCACCTTAGAGGAATTCGCTAAACAAAGTCAGGTGCACCAGTTCACATAGTGGTACATATGTGCAAAAATTTTTGTTCGATTTCATGCAGTAGTTTTTGCTCTAGCGCGGCCACAAAAACTGGTCACACACATACAGACTCACACACAGACAGACACACAGACAGGCATTTTCCAAAAATGGTCGAAATGGACTCAGCGCACCTCAAAACGTGCAAATCCGTCAAAATTCGACATTCGAAAATTTTCACGAAACCAATACTTTCTTCTATATATTAGCTATAGAAGAAAGTAAAAATGTAAATTCTAATATGTATTCTGTTGTTCAGATACATGTATAATGGAAACATACCACTCTTAGGTTTAAAATACAAGAAGGTTTGTTCTTGCATATGAAGTTTTGCAGTCTATGAAAATGTGATGTTTTCTAGCATTCCACGTGCAGCCCTCCTTAGAAGCCAGTAGATTGACAAAAGTAATTTTTTCTACTTCCTATGATCTTACCTTTCTAAAAAAAAAAAAAAAAAATAACGGCGAAAAATACCCAATAGTATATTTATGAAGAATTTCTTTGTACGGTCGGGAAGTTTTGTTCCGATTGACCCCGCTGTTCCTATACACCCCATTTTACGGTAATGCTTTATGTTTCTTTTTTCCAATGAAAAAATTAAAACTGTCTTTCCTAGTACTACCAGTACAAAGTAAAAATAAATACTTTAACTAGTGAAATTAATTTAAAAATGAGACAGTAAGATAAAAAGGATGTGAAACTAGGAATATATTAAAATCTATCGAGAATATTGTATGCATTTATTAATGCATTCAATGTTAAGATTTCAATATGTGCACCAGCCGCAACTTCGGCCATTATTTGACTGAAGTTTCGGTATTCGGCACTTCAACTAAGCTGCTCTTCACGCCATCTCCAATTATAATTTTGATAAAATGCAAATAGCAGCTAATTTTTAGCAATACAATATTTGATCACCATCAGTTGGTTTTATCATACACATCAACTTAACTATAGAGCATGCTTTTTATATCCCAAATAATGCTCATTCTACTCATTTCAATTAAAAAAAATAAATAAAATAAAATAAAATAAAAACAGAAATGTCTTCTTCTCTTGTACTACCAGTATAAAGCAAAAATAAATACTATAATTAGTGAAATTAATTTGAAACTGAGTCATTACGCTAAATCTGCATTTTAACACTAAGAATATTATATACACTAAGAAACATATGGAGTACAGTGTAATATTGCAAGCATTTATTACATGTTCAATGCTAAAATTTTAAATATGTGCAGAAGCCGAAGCTTCGGTATTCGGCGCTTCGGCCGAACCCTGCTTTCCACCATCTCTAAATAGTCGAAGCAGCAAAGTCAATGATGCTAAGCAAAAAAAAAAAGTTTAATGTTAGTTGAATTTTTATACTAATCAATGACCTTAGTTTCCTTGCAATGTGCAGTGGTACTAATAATTCGTTATCTTAACAATAAAATTTAAGAAATGAAAATAAATTTGAATGGAGACACTTTCGGCAATAAACGTTTTTGGAAATAGGCTCTATCATCATTTTGCAGCATATTATTAAGCCAATCAAAATTATTTAACAATATTGCTTGAAATAATTACTTAAACTTTAAAAATGAAACATCAATTTTTTAAACGATACTTAGTTTTAATTACAGAACCAATAACAAAAATAAATGCCTGATTTTATGATTTAAAATATAATTTGGTACTGATGCAGGGTCATAACCAGACTATTGTTTCGGGTAGAGTTTTGCCAACACATTTCTCGTAAAAAAAGTTAAAAATTTGTATAGTTGTGTATGAAATAATAATTTGCGAAAACTACAATAAAGATAAATACTGCAGATAAATCAATTAAATTGTACTATCATTCGATGATGATAATTTCATTATTCAAATGGAATTGAAAAGTAAATAAGAAAATTAAAAATAAAATAGTAATAATATTTTTTAGCAAAATAGGGGATTAAGAAGCATTTTTTGGAATAGTTTTGAAATTTTTCGGAGGGGGTCTGAACCCGAAACACCCACCCCTTAAATACGGCCGTATACTGATATATTCTAAAAGTAACTTTACTTGGTACGGCTAAGGCTATTAAAAAGTCAGCATTTTATTATTTTCGATGTTGTAAGTTAAGAATGCGCGGTAAATTAACTTTCCATCAATTAAACTAACTCCACGAGAAAGATTTTGAGTGATTTCATACTACAAAATCTGTAAGACGACGTTTGAAGTTGTGAAACTTTTTCAGTGAATGGACGTTACAATTGGCCCGATGCACCATTGATAGTGGTGACGTCATTTTCTAAAATATAATCAAAACAGACTTCCAGATTCATCAGTAATCAGTTTCGTCAACGCTCCCAACATCTTGCATCGAACTCTTTTTATATTATTTCCCGTTGGGGCTGGAGCGCGTGGAAAATATTAATTTATTTATGCAACTGACCAGTTTTCACAGAGAAGTTTAAAGCGAGAAAGTTATTGTTTTCTGTAGGTATTACAGTTGTTTGATTTGGATCTGTGTCACAAAGTTTGGTGAGTACACAATATGCAAAATATTCATTTGAAATTTACTATTTTGTAGCTAAAGTATTATATAGATTTTTGTTATCGATATGGCCTCATTATTGAAAATGCTCGGAAAGCTTGAGTTTCCCCTCAGAATCTTAGCGGGCCCAAAATGACTGAAAAGATTTGATTAAAAATTCCAGTTTGTGTTTTTAAATACATTTTTGTTGCTTTCTTTTTCCCTTTTTTCTGAGTGATGAGGAATTGCTATTAATTTTCATTTTCCATTGTTGTGGGAGTGTGGTTCCTTTTTCAGATTGGACCCGGAACCTCCACCGGGTGGGTGGACGGTGCTCAACCTCCTCGAAGGTCCCCCGTCCCCTGCTCCTTCGGGTGGTGCAGTTCCTGGACCTCAACCATCTTGGTGGATACGTCCATGTCCGACAAACACGCGACAGCGTGCACACACATCACAATTCGTGATTGCGAAAAACATAATTTGAATTCACGATGCAAAAATTCTTTTTTTTTTCCTTCTCCTTTTTCCTTCTTAATTTCTCCCCTTTTTTTTTTTGAGAAAAGTTTGTTTAAGCAGAAGAAAATATGAGGCAGTGAAAAGCAAAGGGGTGCTAGTGCCAAAGTTTAAAATTTGGAGATAACCGGTATAAATGGTAGGAGATCCTCTCCGCTGTTCTGGGGCACGAGATGGTATTTTATTCTGTTTACGGAAAAGATAGGCCGAAAGTAAACAAGCAGGTTGCCAGAAGGTTTGCCCCTTTTCAGTAGTTTTTCTGGAATGAAAACAAAAACTTGTACTGTTCGCATTGGTGCCGTCTGCTTGGTATCAGTTTGTTTTGTGCTGAGCCAAACACGTGACTCACGTCGCCAAATGGCATATTTCTTTGTTTATATCTGGTTTATCTTACCCGTGAGTGCAGTATAGTAACAGTTGTTACACATAATTATTTAGAAAAATTTATCAATGATATATACTGCTTTGGTAACTTTCTATTAAACTGAAATCTCTACGACTTTGCATCAGTCCAGTAATTTGATTCAACAACTAGCAGTAGAATTGCAATTTTATCATACATAATATTCAAAATTTCTTTATGTCAGGGGGATGAACTTTATTTTGAATGCTGCTGCTCCACTTTTAGAAATAACATTTGCAGCACTCGTGATTTTCGTTTCAATGCGAGTTAAATCTTGACAATAAATACCCGAACAGAAAACGAGGAGCCAGGTAATGAGACTGAGCTTACCCTAACATTAGAGGTCAATCGGGTACTGATATCGTGAGAGATTGAATGAAGTTATGGACCCTATGGGAGATCACTGTAACACAGGGTTTAAGTTGAGTTTGACAGTTTTTTAGCAAAAAAGCTATAATTGGAGAAAAGGCTTTAGCAAAATGCTAAAGGTTAGTAAATAGTGAATCTGTTTACTATCTTTCTAACTGGCTCTATGTATTTCATCTCCTGTTGAAAGCTAAATTCAAAATTCAGCCTTGACATCTTGAAAGATATAAATTCACTGTAGGTAACTATTTTTTTTAATTTTAAGTGAAAAATTTAAAATTACAATTCTCATTAAAAGAACACAAGTTTTTTAAAATCGTTAACAATGCATTTATTTGGGGGATTTAAGCCTATTAAGACAATATATTGTTTTATTTAATAGCATTTTATACATGATGGCTACGATTTATAACAAAATTAAGTTTGATATCACCATGCTTGCTTCCTCTCTCAGATCGTGCATTGTTTTTTTGTTCTTATTATATTGGAGCAAAAAAAAAAAAAAAAAAATGGCCTTGCTTCATTTTTGAAATTTACGGACCCCCCAATAACGGACTCATTACTGGTAAATTTTCGAGATTGAAGTTCAAAAAATATCTCTCCTCATGATACTCTTTTCAATTGAATTCCGAAACACATATGAGGTCAACAGTTGTAAATAAAGATGTGTAGTAAAGGATACGTTATAAAATTACACACAATCGCCCTTTTCTTGAAACATTTCTAGGGACGCCCTTGGTTGGGGTAAAGGAAAAGAGAGTTTCGGTGTTCCAACTTTAGGTTCTTTCCTTTCTTTCGGATGAATTGAGACAGAATTTTATGCATTGTGTGTCCAAAACTACACTCTCTGAGAGAAACTGGGCATGGAAAAAATTTGATTTTATGACTTGTTAGCAAATGGAATCGTGTTTCTTTTTACCATAGAAACTAAGGAGTAAGTAGAGGCACCTCATTTCTTTACCGATAAGGTTAATGTAGGTAGATAATTGCATGACCACATGATATCAGACTAAAAGTTTAAGAAGATCTGCACCAAAAATACTTAATCATTTTTAAAAATTGAATTTTGATATTTTGAATTTAAGTTATGTTTTTTGCAATGACGAATTGCGATAGGTGTATGTAGGCTTTATGTGTGTGTGTGTGTGTTCCGAGGAGCAGGGCCTGGTGGACGTCCCGGATGTTGAAGCACCGGGACGCCCTGTTGCAGACTTCGGGTCCAATCTAGAAAAAGTATAACACGACGAGGTCCAAAAACAAAAACAAAAAAGGCAATTTGTCATTGCTCAAAAAACCATACAAGAAATTCAACAATGCGCTGAATCTATGTGAAATTTCCAGAAGTGCAGCTTAGATCAAAATTTAATCTTTGAAAAAAATGAGGAATGAAAACCTCAACTGTTTCTATGTACCCCCAAAATACAGTGTTTATGGGGTGAAACACTTGAATTCGGAATAAAAATTGTTGAGAAGGTGAAATTCGTAAAAAAGATGTTTTTTTTAATTTTCTACATGACAAGCAAAACTACTTGAAACCAGAGTCGCTTCACATTTGTAGACCTGCTGGAGAGGAAAATATATGATCACTAAACTTTAAGAAACAGCTTTTCCCGCAGTCATCTTTAAAAATTAACCCTTTAAATATTCCTACTTTGACTATTTGATATTAAACACATAAGTTCATAATCGCCGAATTTTGAAACACAATGATTGATTTTTAATGACTTTTTTAAAATCTCGCTCAAAAAAGCGCGTGAACAAAGCGGAGTTCGAAATGAATATATTACACTGTAATGTGAAAAAGGAAATTTATCCGAGATGGATAGTTAAAATTTTAAAGATGATTGTATTTTATTTAATTCTAATCGTAATGCGTATTTTCATTTGCCGTCGAAAGTCGCTTTAAATCTTTATCTCCCCAATTAATTTAGCAATGAATTTTTGCAATTTTTTTTTTTGAAAATACATCAAACATTTATATAACGAATAAAAACATTTTGAAAACCAGCAGGGTCTAAGGCCCCTACCCCTTAGGGCTAAGAAAACTGTTTCCGATTGCAGGTACCATCTGTCGACCTCTCAGCAAAGGACAAAGAGTGGTACTTCCAAGTACCACCATGATTCAGCCATTTAGGATTCATAATACTAAAGTAATATAAGCGGACTTCTATTGTCAGTCCCTTGGGGGGGGGGGGGTTAAATATCTTCGAGCCAAATGAGATTGCGAAGCAATCTTTGGGGATGGTGACCAGCCGCGAGCAAGCGGAGGAACCCCCAAGTATTATGTAATTTTGTAATCTTCTGAGGGTGCTCATAAGCTCTATTGACTATTTTAGGGTACCTTATTAAACGCTTCACGTAAGACAAAATTAAATAATGTTTACTTTATGCAAATTTATTTAGATAATATATCAATTAATTGATTATGGTAGTTTTTTTTCTCTTAGCCCTACAGTTTTAGAAAACTTGTTCTCTTTCATTCTTTGAAGTTTTAAAATGTTTCCTTGTAATGACAACGATGATAAATTATTTTAAAATTACATTCTGAATACATTCTCTTACTCCTTCCAAAATTATTAGCGTTATTTTCATCAAAGACGTGTTTTGAAATCAAATCTCGAGCTTTGTTATTTAATACCTATATAGCTGTATCTTTGCTGAAAACTGAACTTCAATATTCTGTGGATTAACTTTTTTATCATACTGCCGTGCTAAACGCAAAAGTGGTATTTGCAGTCGAGCTCAAACTGAGAAAAAACTCTTTAAAGTTTTGTTCCTCCATGTATTTGATTTGGATAATACTTTATCAGAAATTAAAAAAAAATGTTTTATGTTTTCAAATGACCGTAAAACTTTGTATGTGAATAAAATACGTCACAAAGTGCCACTTAGTGGCGATAACTCAATTTTGTTAAAAAGCGCAGATACGACTTTTGTGATTAGCACGGCAGTATAGCTGCCATCTTTATTTAGCACCTTTACCCTGCTGTTTTTTTTCATTTAAGAAATAACGATTTGAATAATTTCTTCTGTTTCATTACGTTCACTCACGTTAGTTTTTAACTACTCCTCTCTTTTTGATGGAATTTCAGTTACAAATTGTGCAGAGGTGGCGCTAGGACTTGCCCGACGGGGGGTCAAGCTTGCCCGACAGGGGGGCACCGATGTAATTTAAAAATGTATCCCCCCCTCTCCGTCCCCAGTCTTTTAATTTTTTTGGTGCATAAACAAAAAAAGTATTCATTTTTACCAAGCTAAAATTAAAACCAGAAAACTAAAAAATGAGCATTGAAACTAAATAAAAGCATAATAATGTACTTCATACACAATTTTTATTTTCCGAAAGAATTTCAGATACCCAAAACGAAAATGTTAAATAGTAAAGAAAGCGAAAATTTTGAAAACAGGCTAGTTCTATGAATGCAGGGCCTCCGCTCCCACTTACCCCGTAGTTCTTAGGCGGCTGGTATACCTACAAAGTGGGGGAGGGGGGTCAAAAGAAATGTGTGTAGGGAGGGGAGGTGTGAAGTCAGCCCCTCCGGAAGTTTTTTTTTTTTTTTTGTAAAATTGGGTTATATTATTGTATTTTAACATTACTGATTAAATGACCTCTAAAAAATGCGGAATATAGTCAGAAAACTCAACCAGGCCATATATGACTCATTCCCTCTTACGGTTCAAAATTCCATTTTTATGAAATAACTTGAAAAAAGTTGGAATTTTCAGCTTGTTACTGGCATTTTCTTCTTTTATTTTTGTGAAATAAATCGTTTTTCAATCGATCATTACTTTTTAACCATGGAAAATGATGTTATACTTTACTATTAGAAGTGGGGAGGTCCCCCTTGCCCTCCTGTACGAGCCGCCTATTTTCTTAAGAGTTATGATTTTAAAATGAAAAGTAAATATGATGAGGAATTTTTATGCTGAAATACAAGATAATTATGTAGACTTGAAAGGAATTCATAGTTCAGCTACAAAAACTGCAAAAGTTGGTAACTATGTATTTGAAACTTATATCAGGGAAAGTTATAAAGTGGCAAGTGGCATGTATGTAGCTCTAATTTTTGTAATTTGAAAGAAAGAATGGAAATAGCTTGATTCAGATAATATTGGAATTATTACTGAGTATGAAGTGATAACAATTCTCTCTCAGCCAAGTTTAAATAAATGCTGTCATGTATAGTGTTTACACTTCATTTTTTCGACCTATAATGTTTGTTAAGTTATCAAAATTGATCTTAATCAAGTATATTGTTCATTTGACACTACTTTATAGGAATGTTGGATGGAAGGTCCAAAACCAAAAGGTCCACGAACAGAATATCCACGTCCAAAAGATCCGAAGTATAGAAGCCCGCGGACCCTTTGGACGTGGATCTTTTGGGGTTTTGGACCTTTTAGCAGGATCCCACTTTATATATATGGCACTACAATAAATAGGTTAAGGCTTTAAATAAATTTTCAGATGTAATTGTTTAGTTTTTGTTTTATAATTTTCCATCAAACAGAAATGTCAGTATATGTATCACAAATGAATGAATTTACAAAAAATATTACATAGTAAAAATTTTCCTCTTTTATCAAGAAAGACCCCTTTTTTTAGATCAGCGGTTCTTAACCGGTGGTCCGCAGAGCCTGATTACTGAATAGGCCAACTAGGCCGTGGCCTAGGGCCCCGACTCTACAGGGACCTCTAATTGGCTAAAATTGTTTCAGCTAATGGATGAAACTGCTAAATTTAACTACAGTTAGGACCCCGGAAATGTGTTTGGCCTGGGGCCTCTCGATACCATAATCGGGCCCTGGTGGTCCGGTAGACCGGCACTGGACCGCAGAAAAATGTGACTGTTCCTTAGAGATTTTTGATCATCTACCAAAAAAAGTTTTCATTCAAGAGAGAGAGAGAAAGAAAGAAAAGAAGATACAATAATAATACTAATAATACCATATATACGACGATATTTTCGTTAATATCGTGAATCGTAAATAATTTTCTTGATTTTCTATGATTTTCAGCTGTGTTAATTAGTTATATCTGATTATTGAAATAGTTACTTATGCTTTTTTTTGTAACTTCTTTTATATTAAGTAAGGTTTCATTCATATATTAATTAATTTATTCGTTATTTTTATTATTCTGTAAAAAAAAAGAAAAAGAGAGAAAAACCTCAGCCATTCATAAAATTTTTCACTAGAATTTAATTTCCTTCTTATCGAATTTTTTTTTCCTTTAAGTCGAAAAAAAAACATGTTTTATCGATCCGCAAATGAAGGACCCTCCCCCCCCCCGCAAAAAAAGAGGAGAAAAAGACAAGAAAAGAAGAACATCACCGGTCCTGGTTTTGTTCAAAAGCTCTTGACGGTCCGCTGGTCAAAAAAGGTCGAGAACCGCTGTTTTAGATTACCTTGCTTCAAATTTAAATAAAAGGTGTGTGACCTCTTTTCCTTTTAGTATAGGTTAAGTGGGACACCCATGCGATCTTTTTTAAATAATCACTAAAACAGCAAAGGATTATTTTAGAAAATAATGGTGGACTTTTGTTCATTTATAACGTCCAAGATAGAACAAGTCAATAAGTTTAAATTCTTGTGTTTTAAAACTTTTATATAAGGCTTCAAAAACGAACTGTCCTAAAAAGCGGTCCCACTTATCCCAAGCAAATTGAAAGGCAAAACTTTATCATTACTTTAAATAAAACAATAAGTTCTTACCTCTGTGATGCAGAAATTTTGAATTTGAGCTGCACTTTCTTCTTCATATACGAGTTCGCGCCTTTAACTCATCACTCACATATGGTCAACAGACACAGAGTGAAAGCAGCGCTATTGAAGAGATTCGTCCGAGGTTCTTCTAGACCTCCCCATTCCACATTTCCTTTGAAAATTTCCGACAGCCTTAATTGTCACCGCGCCGATCAGGGTTGCGCGCCGATAGGCTTTTAGGGCTTTTAGGACAAAAACAGGGCCATTGAAAGGAGCCCTGGGACAAAAAGTAGTTACAATCACCCAGAGATCACCACATGCAAAGGCGACGACCAGCAAAGGCGACGATGACAGGAAGTCATTAGGAAGGGGCAATTCAGGCGATTTATTGGCTTGTCACCATCGGATAGTCATCGGAAAGTGTCTCTTCTCAAATGTCAATGAATGTTTGTTTAAAACATGCTGCTAGCGATTTTCGTGGGGGGTCTAATCTGTTTGGGAAAAAAAAATAACATTTCTCCTTTTTAACCTGACAAAAGTAACTTTCCCCCAAAACTAAAGTACGCCTAAAGGGATGCAGCAAGATGAGGACAGTTAACGATCAGGGTTTGGCGTTCCACTGCAATGAATAATGAAGATATTTTTTTTTTTTTTTTGAAAGAAAAGTATTTTATTAGCTTGATAGATTTTTTTATTACATTTCTGTCGGAGTTAGTAAACTTTTTGGCAGTCGATTTCTGTCGGAAAATTTTGTTGTTGGGAAAATTTCCCCGACGAACTAGGAATTTTCCCCGACGGGGGGGCAAGACGCTTCCGACGGGGGGCAATTGCCCCCCCTGCCCCCCACCTAGCGCCGCCACTGAAATTGTGACTGGATTAGAACAAAGAGTCCAAAGTTTCCATTTTTAATAAGAGTCCTTTTTAATAATAGGTATCGCGTTTTTTAAAATTGTTATTTGTTTTTCGATTTTTAATTTAGCATGTTTCTTTTATTTGGAACCATTCTGCCTTTTTTGCTCGTCCCCCATTTTCATTTGCCTCCAAGACTTAAAAGTAATAGCAAACTGTTTTTTAAATATAATAATAATTATAAAAGAGAAAATAATGTACATTAAATAACACGAAAAGGATATCGCTATGGAAAATGAAAGAAAATATTTTACTTTTAAGAAGAATAAATTTAAAAAATGTGTGGTTAGACTAAACTTCACCACCCCTGGAAATTTGCTGTCATAGGCAGCTGCTTACTCTGCCCAGTGGAAAATTCGGCAATGGAGATCGGGTTCATAGGCGGATTTAGGCTATGAGTTCTGGGGTGCAACAACATCTGGAATCTGGATCCTTCATTAACCCGATTTCCCGGTTAATGAGGGGTCAGGAGGAAGATTGCCTTCGGAAAATTTTGAAAATTTCTTTTAAAATGCTGGTTTTTAACTCATTTCAGAGCAGATTTGTGTAGCACTGTATACTGGAAAGATTTGCAAGAACAAGAAACAGTTAATTTTTTTTTGATAACCATAACAATCAACATAAAACAGTCTTTTTTTTTTTTTGATTTTATAATTACGCGTTTTTTAAAGAAAGTACCCAATTAGAGTGTACAATTATCCTATAATGCAGCACGAAAAAAATAAATAATTTTCGAAATGGGAACGAATTCTCGAAGGTTCACACTTCAAATTATATTTGATCTATGAAATTATTATTTTTTTTAAATGCATAAAAGTTATTTTTTTAAATATATAGCCCAATCACTCTCACTAGCAATGTGTGGTTACAAATGGGTCAGACAAAGAGTTGCATATTAATATTTTTTGGGTTTTCTTTCAAGTAAATTACTTTGCACTGCAACCAATGAAAAAGTATAAGTTATGGAACAAACTATACTTCTGGTAAAATGCTTTTAATTTTTTTTTTTTTTTTTCAAAATTCAAACAAAAATAATGCGCACCCTCTGGCACCCCCGTAAAACCGTCTATGATCGGGTTGACTCGTTCATTTTAAGGATTCGTTCTTTTAGACCCGTTCGTTTCTGAACGCCCCTAGTCCAAATGTCTAATTAATTTAGGCAATCTGTTTAATTATGAAATATCGTCATAAAATATATAGCACCGAGCCCAAAACACCTACGTTAGAGAAAAACCGAAATTGAAGCATCGAAGTTTTAATGAAAACATTGATGTTTCGAAAATATAGATATCGATGTCGATGTCGCAGGGCCAGTACGCGTATGCGTTATAAGAGAAATCACCCACAAGGAAATTTTTTTAGCTGCGCCACATGCTGTGGCTCAACTTCAATTTCTCCAAACGTCATCTTCATCGGTTCCCTGTTATCTCGAGATCCTGATGGTTATCTTTTGGCGAAGGCTGAGGATCGCCTAATTGTTTTTCCGCCGGATCGCCGTAGGCCAGTGCACAAAATGACCGCGAATTTCGTAAGACATCACATGCTCCGTACGTATGTGAATTCCCTTGTGACCGATGACTGAAGGGAGAGATAACTCGTTGCAAAAGTTCTCTATCAATGTTTGTGAAACATAGTTTCATTTATCTAACGCATTTTTATATACTTAACGGCTTCTAATGCAAGAATCAAAAATATGATGTAAACAGTTTGTTTTCAGTATTTTTGATGCAAATTTGAATTTTTTTTTTTACGAGCGATTTTTATTCATTAAAATACGATAATTAAGTTTTTTTATTAATGAAGGTAAATCTTTCTTTTTGCACCAATTAGTAACAGTTTAATTACATCATTCAAAACTTGTTCTTACTCATGTTAAGTTTTAGTAGCATGCAGTTCAGTTAGTACTCAAAAAGCTAATAAACTCAAAAGCTCTCAATTAAATGAGGAAAGTAATACAAAATGAAATAATGCGCACAATTCAAAAAGTTTCTAAGTAGTGATGTGCAGAACAAATAATTAATCTGGACAGGCCAGGCCTTCTACGACGTAGTTTTAAAGTTATTGCCTTAGAAGAGGATTGATAATAATAAGCAAGAGAGAAAAATCATTAAAACGGTCAACAAGCCACAATGGTGGTAGAACAAAAATTTATGGTGTTGTAGTCCAGTCGATTCCACAATCAAACTGTTGAAGGTACTGCTCAAACATCCCTTTCAGGCTAGTTGAGAGCGAAATGGCATTAGAACGACGGATACACCATTAAAACTGTGGGTTGCATGCATATGGCACCTTCCAGGGTAAAACGCTTTTAACACTAGCGGCTACATCTTAGCCCACGTAGTACACTTCGTTTTTTAAAGGTTGTAAAATGGTTATTAACGTTGTAATAACCGCTTAAAAACGTTTAAAGGTTATTTGTGCTACCTGGGTAGGGCTGCTATTTCTGCTCCATATAGCGCCCTATGATACCCCATAAAGCTTGAGACTAAAAAAATCTGATGGTGGCCAGTAAATCCAAAAAAGTTGGTGTCCACTTTGGCGTTGTTGGGAGCCTCTTTGAATCAAGTTCCAAAATTGTAATCCCACTTCACTTCATTGTGCATATAGTCAGTGGCGGCTCGTGCCTTAATTTAGTGGGTGGGCCCGCAATTATATCTTTCCCCAGTAATCCTTACACAGATAAAATGAAGGAAACAACAGTTAGTAAACTAATGCTGAGCGACTTAAAATAATATTTAATTTTATTAATACAAATTTGCATTGCAAAATTATCTCACATTTGATTTGATACATAGGTTTTATATTTTAAATGTTACACCAGCCTTAAGCGATCAATGTAATACTAGGAACAATGTTTTCCACAAACGACCGACTTTCTATAGATCACTAATGTTTCTCTTATAATTTTGCCATTTTCGGATAGTGAAAATATTCATCACATCAAAAGTGTCACGCCTCAAGGCGGCGCACCTCCTCAAACATTACGGGACTATACACTCAAAAATAAAAAGAAAATTTCTGCCTAAAAACACCCCCTCTCTCCCCCTAAAAATTTCGACAATCTGCACCATGACTTTCTGAAAGCCTCCATCAAATTAAGGAACTCATAAGGTAAATGACTAGATCTAGCCATGCTTACATTTTTTTTAAAATTTGGATACAAATGTTGCAAATTTAGTTCATGAAAAAACAAATCCTAACGGTGTTAGAACTCTAATATGTTACTTTTATAGCTATGATATTTTCATTAACTTTCAATTTTAATGCATGTATATGTTTTTAAATAAATTAGAATACACTGGGGTTTGACCAGTTATGGTCCCACTCGCTTACCTATGGTCGTACTCAAACTAGTAATGAGATGAATCGAATTATTTTCAGGAAATACACAAAGAGTATATAACAATATTAAAACACTTATTTTTCTTACAATATAATCAAAATTAAAGGATCTTGACTACCGATTCGAATAACATTAAAATTAAAACACGGATAACTGACTAATTTAGTTATATTTATCAGAAATATTTGCTTAACTGGTAATAATCTTTTCGAATACATGATTTGACTGCCAGTCATGGTAACGTGTTATATGTTAGAAATAAAAAATTTTGCAGAACGCCTAGTTTTTCAGAACCATTAGGTACCGTTATTAAACTTTGATATAAATTATTAATTTAACTACATTGCTTTTAAACAATATTTAATATTTCATATATTATAAACCTTTAGGAAAATCTATTGCAAAATATAGTTTTTAAACGTTGCGAAATTTTATGCCCACGCGTTTCTTGAATTATGAAGCAATTTGTAAAATAATAATAATTTACAAAATAAATGTATTCATTTATACATTTTAAGCTGAATATAGTTTTTATATACAGTAGACTTTGATCCACTCAATATTTTTATGAACGTTCAATGTTATAAGTTTTTTTTTTTTTTCTGGTTACTGCTTTAGTGTATTTGTAGTAGAAGGTTACGTGTCATAAGATATAAGAAAAAATACGCAGTAGCAAACTTTTTATTCAACATGTAAGTGTTTTTTCGGATATTAAAATCCCTTTGAGTGTGATAATATTAGTTGTAGGGATGATCATCAAAGAGAGGGGGGGGGGGCAGACTACTTTATTGATATTTTAGGAGGCGGGGGTTGACCTCTCTTTTGTTCTGGATATAAATGCAGTCATGATTCGGCTAAATAAATGTAGCATTTGGAGCTTAAGAATACTTATCACTTCTCCAAGCATTTATAATGTCACACCCGGCAGGATGACAAATTCCTAGAGTTCATACAATACTTACAAACTTTTTAATATATTAACATAACACTGCGACAAATGAGATTAAATTCAAACTAACACCAAGAAAATGGCAAACGCTCTACAAGTCAAAAATAAAGTCTTCATACAAAAATTTTGAGAATAAGAATCTCAAACGCAAATTAATAAATAAAATATGCATGCATTGTATTATAAATAGGTAAGGGGGGGTAATAAAACTGGCAATCTCTATGCCTGTTAGTAATAGGTGTTGAAAATTAAAAAAGAAAGACTAAAAAAAAGAAGACGTGTTATAAAAATCAATAGAAAAAAAAAAAACGAGGAGCGCGGAATGAAAAGCAAGTTTTCTCCCTAACACAGGGGCCAGATATTCCCTGCTTCTCTGTAACCAGTGAGGGACATTTCCCTTTCCACCGCTTTGGTTAGGGACAAAGGGAAATTTTGGGCCAGATGAAAAGTGCCCACTTGTCGATTGTTACAATGGGGTGTCATCTCTCACTGCTCTTCTTAATCCAGCCATTGCGATTGGCTCCGTGCGAATGCGAAGCGCTTAAGTGCGAAGCGCTAAAATTGATGGGGTTTGAAAACTTTTTTGTGCTGTATTAGCGATGTGGAGGGGGGGGGGGAGAGGACCTGAAGGTTTAAAATATATTTTATGCCCTATGTTCTATTTTGTTTTTTTTTGGTTGAAATACAAAACGATATGTTTTATTAGGCATTTTTTTTCTTCCAATTTTCTGGGTGGGCCCGGCCCACCCGGCCCATAGTGAGGAGCCGCCCCTGCATATAGTAATATTACACTATGTATCTGTAATATCTTAACTAAATTACTATATGTAAAACAAAAATGTTTTGAAAAACTTAACCTTTCTGAAAAAGAAAATTATTATTTTAAAATCTAAAAAAAAGACATTATGCAAAATAAAAAAAAATTTGGTATGGACCCAACACTACTACCTTTTACATGAAAAATTTCTTAGTAGACGCCTTAAGTGTTAAAACAGTGCTTGGAGTGAGCAAGGTAACAATTCAAACATTTTCTCCTCCTTTTCACGAAACAATGCAAAAAATGTTTTACAATGATTAATTTTCTAAATATCGCCGATTTTAACATCACTCAGTGGATTTTTTGCAAAATATCGCCAATAGTGCCAAAATTGAACCTACATTCAATAACTATTTTTTTTTCGCCAAATTTCTCGCCAACTTGGCGATATGACCCCAAGTTGGCGTCAAACATTTGGCGACCAAAAGCTTGGCGGCATTTCTACAAGTGGTCGCGGCAATTCATATCACTTTAGTCTGCTTTGAAATTACCATTGATTTACCCCAAAAAGGGGTAAAACACCCCTTTGGAGACATTCGAATGTAACCACAAAGTGAAGTGCACAACTAGACACCCTTCAGAGCCTACATACCAAACCAAAAGCTTCTACGTCATATAGTTTTTGAGTTATGCGACACACATACATTCGTACATAACAGATGTCACGAGAAAACTAACTCGGTGGTGGTTGAAAAAGATTTTTCGTCTGGTCATATGTTGGCAGGTACATATTAGGGGTGCGACATCGAAGGCAAAACATCGATGTTTCAAGACATCGATGGTATTGATACATCGACCAAAAAACATCGATGTTCTCAAACATCGATGTTTCAAAACATCGATCATTTTTTTATAAAAATTTCTTTCAAATTTAAATGTACAGTAATACAGTAACTCTCCAATGCATTGCGCCTCTTTATATCACTCAATTAGATTTATCTTTTGTCTCCTGAAAAACATCAACCGTATGATATTGATGTCAATTACAGAAAACTTTTTTAGTGAGATAGATACTGCAACTGTTGATTAACTGTATAACTTTTATTCATCGCATATTTTAAGGAATTTTTTTTTTGTTGAAGTGTAAAACACCGTTATCGAAAAAAATTTCTACAGCAAAACAAAAACAACAATGTTTAAAAATCGTTGACCATAAATCATCGGTAGTAAATTAAAAAAAAAACTATTTCAATAAGATAGCAACTGTTAACGACGAATCTTTTTTATTGCAAATATTATTGCTTTTTACTGAAGTGTAAAACAGACATCGAAAGAAAGAAAAACATCGAACGCGAAACAGTGACCATTAAAAGACTTCGACCTTAAAACATCAATGGTAACTATCAAAAACGTCTTCTAACGAGATTGATAGTGTAACGGCTGATTAACGACATAACTTTTGGCCGCATATCTTGATGATTTTTTTTTTTTTTTTTTTTGCTGAAATATAAAACATTCACATAAGGAATAATAATTAAATAAAAAAATTTTAAAAAATGGCGAAAGCAAATTAGAAATGTTCTAGAAACATCGAGAGCAAAACATCAATAATAATCATAGAAAATGTTTTCTGATGAGATTAATACTTAAACTTTTGATTAAGGATGAAAACTTCTTAATACATCTGCATATCGCATATTTTTATCAAGATTTTTCTGCTGGATTATAAAACATCGACATCGAAAAAAACATCGAACCCAAAACATCGATGTTGGGAAAATATCGACCCTCAAACATCGATGATAAAAACATCGATGTTTTAGCAAAAACATCGATGTTTCCAAAACATCGACATCGATGTCGCAGCCCTAGTACATATGCAAGTGCTGACAGGTCAAAGAAACGACTCAACATTTATTCAGGGGTGAGCAAAATCAAAATTTAGACCCAAATTTGAGTGATTTTTTTTTTCGCGATCACAATATTTCCTTTACTACGTAAAAGGAAGTAAAAAACTA
This sequence comes from Uloborus plumipes, assembly GCA_038373865.1. Taxonomy (NCBI): domain Eukaryota; kingdom Metazoa; phylum Arthropoda; class Arachnida; order Araneae; family Uloboridae; genus Uloborus; species Uloborus plumipes. The sequence goes on from JAXGGA010005626.1 coordinate 30,168, forward strand.
AACGCACCTGCATACTTGGAGTTTAAAAAACATTTCATTAAATTTGCTGATTAATCATAAATTCGGTCATCTTTGACTATTTTTAAAACAAAGTTTCATTGCATTTTCTAGATTGAAATTATGTGTTTAGCTGTTTTGTACAACATACGGGTCGATTTTCTCTCCAAGTTAACATTGGCCGCCAGTGACGATGCTTATGGTCATTTTCTTTTCATAATAGGCAAGATGAATCGACAGTTTGAATTTTTGTTGAGAAAAAAAACTAGGTCGCTAATTTGGCGACCAACTTAACTTCTTGTAGTAGCCAAAAAATAATTTTTAGTCGCCACTGGCAAGTGGTGACCGCTAGTGTTTACCTTTAGTACCCCATCCACAGGAAGCGAATAGTATCCTTAAAAATAGTAAAAATTAATAGTTAATAGTACCCTTCCCTTAAGGAGGTACTGCGGGTGATACAAGCGTATCACTCTAAAGGAGCCATACGCAAATAATACAGTCTTAACAGTGAACTTGGTAACAGCTACGTCTCAAGAACAGCTCAGCGGAACAACTGGCTGTTCAGACATTGACAGATGTCACAGAAGCCATTTTTTCAGTATTGATAGAATGCTCATATGCATTGATCTCTATATGGTTCACAACTGGCTGCTCATATTGTCTTGATCATCTGTACAAAAACCAGCTAGTTTGAGAGGTAATTTCAACGACGGCCCAATCTGAATTTTCTCCTAAAAATTTAAAACGACTGATCGGCTCTCCACTACTTAGAATATTATGAAAAACTTAGTAAGGAATGTTTTAGAAGTTGAGTGTTCTCAGTTGTGTTTCAAAAGATTAAAAAAAAAAAAAAAAAAAAAAAAAGCGACAAACTACAGTAGGATTGCAGGCTTAGTACTTTTTTATTTATTTAATTTTTTTTATTGTATACCTTGTATACCACTGTTCAAAGGAGGATGATAAAAAAGTTCTATGTCACGAGTTTCGTAGCTGTTTTAAAATATAATTTTAGAATATCTTTTGTTTACATTTTTGCATCAGGCGTAGCGAAGTCATCACTCAATCACGGTCACGGTCAAGAGATCTTTCGAGCTGAAATTCAGTCGCAGCGCTTCTCGTCATGCGCAAAGAAAATTTCGTTCTCGATAAAAACTCCAAATCTGCACATTTCGAATATTGAGCCATGCATTTTTCTCCGAGTGATGAAAGTGGGTGTCTGCATTCAAGTAGATTTTTCATGCAACAAACAATGATAAGATTCTTATCACAAGATTTGAAAAACTTTTGAGAAGTTGTGGCGCCTTTAACCACCCACAACTATGTCCTTTTAATACATAAATAGATACCGTTTTGGGTTTAAAAAAAAAAAAAAAAAAAAAAAAAAACCCACGCACACACAAAATTCAAAATGAATTTCTCTCCATTAAAACTTTACAGTTTAATTGTCAGAGGTTTCTAAAATTAATTTATAAAAAGTTTTAATAATATTTATAATATTGTAATAAAAAAGCAGCATAAGATTCTACTTAAAAATTATACTCTACCTTTGTCCACTGTGTGCTAATTAGATATAATTTGTGTTTCTCAAAAAAGAAAAATACTTTTAATTAGTAAAAGAGGCATATTATTTCTCACCGTATAAGCTGATTTCACATTTTGTTCCTAAATTATTCAACTTTTTTATGAAGCTAACTACTGGATGTAATTCGCTGCACAGTTTTCAGCTTTTTGCTTTTTTCGTCCTATCGACAGGTTGTAGATCAATTTGTCCCAGAAAAGCTGTTCTTTTTACAGATAATGTAAAGCAGGACACATAGAGCAGACCCGCAGAAAAGGGACCTCCCCCCCCCCACGCCCGTCATTGGGGGATCAGAGGAGTATCAATGAGGAAGTTGTTCGATTTTTTTCATTTTATTTTGACACTAGCGGTACCCGCACGGCTTTGCCCGTGGTATAAAATTAAAAGTTCATTTGTAAAAAAATGATATAGCAGAAAAAAATACTCTATTTTAGTTATAATTCAACTATAATTCCTTCAAAGTATGATATAAAAATTTGGTATGGACCCTACACTACTTCCTTTTACGTGTAAATTTCTTAGTAGATGCCTTAAGTGCTAAAATAGTGCTTGAAGTGAGTAAGATAACAATTCAAACATTTGCATCCCTAGTTTGCCACGAAACAATGCAAAAAAATGTTTTACAATGATTAATCTCCTAAATATCGCCGATTTTAACATCATTCAGTAGATTTTTCGCAAAATATCGCCAATAGCGCCAAATTGAACCCAAAAAAATTTTTTTTTCGCTAAATTTATTGCCAACTTGGCGATATGTCGCCAAATTGGCGTCAAACACTTGGTGACCAAAAGCTTGGCGAGATATCGCCAAGTGGTCGCGCCAATTCATATCACTTTGGTCTGCATTGAAAGCCCTGATTACCCCATAAAAGGGGTAAATCACCCCCTTGGGGACATTCGAATGCAACCCCAAAGATAGGTGCACAAAAATAAGCCAAAAGAAAAAATAAGAAAAATTTTGTTGCTCACAGAAACCAACAGAAATCTTACCAAAGTTTAAAAGAAGAAGAAAGTTTTCTTTCCTAACTTCAAAAACAAAATAATACATTTTCCGAAATGACATACTTTAGAAAGAACGTTGCAATATCGCAATAAGATAGAAGTAAATATACTGAAATAGAATTGAATGCCAAATTGTAAAAAAGTCGCCAAAAAAATAATTTTTAATATTGTCTTTCATTATTTATTAAATGCAATTATTGCTGCAAATTACAGTCCAACAATAAATAATCACATTGCAAAAGTATATTTGGAGCAATTTTTTCTTTTAAACTCAACTGATCCTAAAAATTTTAAGTATTAGTCATAGAAATTTCGTGCATTATTCTTCACAATGATAATCTACTTATATTAAAAACTGAGTATCTTTCTAACTATCCTTCTTTCTAACTATCTTTCTTTCTAACTATCTTTCTTTCTAACTATCTTTCTTTCTAACTATCTTTCTATGTCACGCTTCTTTCTCCTGACCGCCAATGACCTGAAAGTCGAACCAGGTACCGATAGATAGGTAATTTTTCAGGCTTCATTAGTTTTAATTGATATAATTATACGATTTTAATTAGCGAAGATATCAAGTAATAAGTAGTCAAATTTAAAGCGATTAAGCCTAATAAATGATTAAACTTCCAAAACATTTTTTCTTACCGTTGCCATTTTGAATTAAAACGTTAATTAAATTATTGAACTATTTAAAGATCCAAGATATTTATTTCTTTCCGTTGCGATTTTAAGGCAGGGATTCAAGTGAAACACGGACGATCGCAACTCACCAATGCAATCGAAAATTCCAAAATTTGGATTCAAGTGAAACGAATTCACTTGAATTCGACTTACAGTAGCGGTTGCAATATGCAAACGCCTCGAAGCGATTGCAATGGTGTTTCATTTGAATTCGGCCCTAAATTAAAACGTTAATTAAATTGAACTTTTTAAAATGAAAGAGTGTTATTTTTTTTCATTGTCATTTTGAATACGTGTTATAACAAAATTCTAACAATTGTTTTTATTCTAATTATTAATGACATATTTTTTCTCTGGTACCATTTTGAAAATGTGTTTTTAAATAAAATTGCAATTGCTGTTTTTAGAATGGACTTTTTCTGGCTGCGATCCAAATATTAAAAGAACTTTTTCATTTAGAATTTTGCAATTAATTTTACAGGAAGAAAGCGGTTTGGAAATAATTGTTTTTGGAAAGGAATTTTATTTGTTATTTAGGGAGAGTGCTAAGTATGCGCTACTTGACATCGTCTTTATTTTTGAGGAAGTATGTGCAAATAATTCGATTGATTCTTTGATGCAGGAAAGCTTTTTAGCGAGCCGCTTTAGCGGGGAGTAGTTTATTAAACTTTTCCTTGGTACTTTAAAGGCGAGCCGCCTTGGCGGCGAGTAGTGAATTGAAACTTTCCTCGATACTGTAAAGGCAAGCCGCCTTGACGGCGAGTAAACTGTTTAAACTTTCCTCATTTCTTTAAAGGCGAGCCGCCTTGGTGGCGAGTAGTTTTCTCAAACTGCCTTCACTACATTACAGCCCGTGCAACGCCGGGCTACGCAGCTAGTAAAAACAATAAACATCGACAAAGATCAACCAGCAAACGATAAATTAAAAGCTAAATTCGTTCACTCAAGCCATTTGCTGCAATTTATATTGAAATAAATTAATAATGAAGTAAAATATGTTTTGCAGACGATAAATTTAGAATGGTATCCTGTATTTTAAGGAAAGGACTCGATTTTTCATTTGATTGACAGGTGCCATCTTATCACCGTTTTTAATATTTTATTTGACTAAGGCAGGGATTCAAGTGAAACAGCACTGCGATCGCTTCGAATTGCAATCGCTACTGGAAGTGAATTACATTATCATCAACTTAAATTGGCATGACGTCACTACGGGTGGAGCCAATAATAGCTCACAAGCACTCAGCGATCTCCTCTTATTCGCCAAGTAGGCTATGACGTTTTATCTAGCTCGTTTTTCATAGGCAAACGTCACGCTGACGTCACGATGTTTTTATCAAGAAACGTTCTAATGTAATTCATTTCCAGTCGCGATTGTAATTTGCGATTGCCTGTTTCACTTGAATCCCTGCCTAATTTTAATAAGGCTTGGAGTTTGGATTGTTACAAAAACAAATACATTTTTAAAATTATTAAGGGAAAAAGAACGAAATAAAAACGTAACCATGGTAACAACATGAAAAGTTGATTTCCGTTGATAAAATAATTCATTTCATCTCTATTTTCAAACAAATTTTATTCGCGAGCAAAGCCATTTTAGAATCGTTTGGCTTGCTTTACTGAAGGTAAGCCTTGAATTTCGGGATTCTAAAAACAATTGTTACAGCTCTCCTGATGATCGTAGAAACTTCGAAAAAACGTCATTTTGTGCAGAAAATTTCAAGCTTTCGAATGACATAAGACTTGAAAATGTGTATGGAATATTTCTTCCCTATTTTATCGAATTTCCTCTAAGAATTCGAATAGAAAAAGAACGAAATCGAATGTTCGAAAAATCGCTTCGAGGTGCAAAACTACATGCTACAAACTAATTTTGTGCCAAGTGGCATGAAAATCGACCGAACGGTTTTGGCGCTACGCGCGTGACAGACAGACAGACAGAAAGAAAGAAAGAAAGAAAGAAAGAAAGAAAGAAAGAAGGACAGACAGAACCACCTTCAGCTTTATTATTAGTAGAGATAGAGAAGATGATGGAGCAACATATATGATCATCATTGTGAAAAAAATTCTGATACCAGTAGTAGTTTTTTTTAAATAATTTTTAAGGTTTAAGCGATGGTGACGTCCGATGGTTCATGCGTTTTTCGCCAAAGCGCCAAGTCTGGAGCGAGAAACTGTTTATCGGCCCGAACGGAAACCGGTTTTCTGTACTTTCATGAGGCAGTTCCGGGGGCTGCCGGAAAAAAGCAGAAATTGCAAAGTAATGCCTCGCTAAAAATTTTACTATATTTTTCGCCGCACAGTGAATTAGTAGACTTAAAACAAATTGATAACGGAAGGAAAAACAACTCCGCAATAAAACGATAGTATAGCTTATACAATTTTTGTGAGTGAAAGGCTGAAATTACAGCTATCTGACGTCATTAGTTTCGTTTTCAAGGCGCGCTTTTTTGGCGAGAGGTTTTTTAAAAATTCATTGAAAATCAATCATTGTGTTTTAAAATTCGGCGATGGTGAGTTTGTGTTTTTTAAGTGTCTTAACAATATCTAGTAGTCAAAGTAGGAATATTTAATTGGTTGAAACGTCCTTATGGTCTCCCTAGCTTTAGAAAATCAAGGTATTTACAGATAAGTGGGCGTGGTTTTTGCTGTTTTTTGGAACAATTTACATTCGGTATAACTCATTGGCCGCCCTTCACAGTTGGAAAAATTCGAAGCAGAGGCCAGACCCTTTTCAAAAAAAAAAAAAAAATCAGCATTTTTAATATTAGAAATAGCATAGGAATTGATTTTAAAATGAATTGTATCTTTTCTCGTCATTTAGGGTAAGGGGGGAAGGGATTGAGGGGTTCATTGCTCCTACTGACTTTAGGAAATTAAAGCATTTACATGAAAGCGGGCATGGTTTTCGCTGTTTTTTGGTGTAATTTAAATTAATTAGATACTCTTTGCAACCCCTCCCATCCACTTCCTGGAAAAATTTAAATCATCGGGCCTGAGTGTATCAAAGTTTGTTGATTTTGTAGGAGACAAAAATATTTTTGAAATTTTTTATTGACAAGTAAGCAATTTATTTACAAGTAAGCAAATCAGCCATCAGGATTATTGTGACAAATCCTGATTTGAGAGAATGCATTTATTCAATAACTTTAAGATTTATCTATTTATTTTTTAAAAAGTTTTTAGCATATAATAATATCGATGTAGAAAAATTTCGAGGAAATTGAGTTGTACTACAGTCACTTAGTGTAACTTGGTGTCATGCCGATGTGAACTGACTGAAAGCTGTGAAGTTCTCTCACAGTTTTCATGCTGTGTGCTGAGCTTTTTGCTCTGAGGAAGAGGCTCCATTGTAGCCTTGAATGAAAATAGCTATTTGCTGTACTTTCTACCTAGTTTGTACCTTATTTACGTTGATTTTTAACTTCAACTATCATTTGAATATAGTTCGATAAATAAAGTTAAAATATATTTCTCTCTCCTTACTGTAGGTGTTTTTTTTATTTCTAAGGTTCTTCCTTTCTCTCTGCCTGAAAGTTGTGTGGTCATGAAAACCAAGCGAAGCTGGAATGTGCGAGCATCTAAGATAGCAGTAAACACTGTCAACCCAATCCGTTCCATAGTGGAAAACCTACACGTGACCCCTAATCCAGACAAACCAGTCATTTCTTTATCCATTGGTGAGTTTAGTATTTAGTTTGTACTTATTTTCTTCATGGGTCGATTTCATCAACGAGATAAGTCTTAACAACCTTAAAATTTGAAGCAATCTTAAAATTTAATTAGATTTATTCTTATCAAATGTAGTAACAATACCGGACTATACGGCTCTATAATCAATTCGATTGAACTACATGTATTTGTAGAGAAAAATACAACGTTAAAAAGGCATGTGACTTCTTAACGTTGTATTTTTCTCTACATGAATAGCACAAAGGTATTTGTAATCTTTACATGTATTTGGTTATGTATATTTCACGTAACACTTCTGATATCTAGCCGATACAGATGTATGTATACCGATACACTCTGAATTAAAAAAATTCTCACTATTATGAGATCAAATCACATGCAATTCAACCAGTCTCGTTGCCATGCAGTGCTCCCTTCAACTGACACCGAAACCGCGATCCATTATCCCTTCGAGGAAGTACTATCACGAAATATGCAACCCTTTTCTGCGTATAAACAAGCGAGATCTGAAACGATATAAGCTAGAACATCGAGTTGCTTTTATCATACATCCATCAATTAAAAAACATCGCGTCCGAGAAATGCCTCAAATTTCTGTAGAGGTGGAGCATATCGTAGTGTTCGTCTATGTTGGTATCTAAATGGAACGGGTTTTTAAATAATCGCTTCATGTGCATTTTAATAGATACCCAAAATTCAAGGCATATATTCAATGTATTGAAAAAAAAATTGGTGTTATTACTACTATTAAAATCTGTCCGCGTCTGTCTGTCTGTGTGTCTGTCTGTCCGTCTGAAGCTTGAACTCCTCAAAAACCGCTGAGCGTAGAGAATCAAACATAAGACCATTCGATTCGAAATTTTCTAAGGAAGACAATAAGACCAACCGCGTAATTGTACGACGTTAATTAGCTGAGATATTAATTAAAACGTTAATTAAATTCTTTGCACTTTTAAAATTCCAAGACATTTATTTCTTTCCGTTGCCATTTTAAATTAAAGCGTTAATTAAATTATTGAACTATTTAAATTCCGTCTGAAGTTTGAACTCCTCAAAAACCGCTGAGCGTAAAGAATCAAACATAATGCCATTCGATTCGAAATTTTCAAAGGAAGATGATAAGACCAACCGCGTAATTGTACGACGTTAATTAGCTGAGATATTAATTAAAACGTTAATTAAATTTTTTGCACTTTTAAAATTCCAAGACACTTATTTCTTTCAGTTGCCATTTTAAATTAAAGCGTTAATTAAATTATTGCACTATTTTAAATTCCAAGACTTTTATTTCTTACCGTTGCCATTTTAAATTAAAGCGTTAATTAAATTATTGCACTATTTTAAATTCCAAGACTTTTATTTCTTACCGTTGCCATTTTAAATTAAAGCGTCAATTAAATTATTGAACTATTTAAAATTCCAACACATTTATTTCTTTCCGTTGCCATTTTAAATTAAAGCGTTAATTAAATTATTGAACTATTTAAATTCCGTCTGAAGTTTGAACTCCTCAAAAACCGCTGAGCGTAAAGAATCAAACATAATGCCATTCGATTCGAAATTTTCAAAGGAAGATGATAAGACCAACCGCGTAATTGTACGACGTTAATTAGCTGAGATATTAATTAAAACGTTAATTAAATTTTTTGCACTTTTAAAATTCCAAGACACTTATTTCTTTCAGTTGCCATTTTAAATTAAAGCGTTAATTAAATTATTGCACTATTTTAAATTCCAAGACTTTTATTTCTTACCGTTGCCATTTTAAATTAAAGCGTTAATTAAATTATTGCACTATTTTAAATTCCAAGACTTTTATTTCTTACCGTTGCCATTTTAAATTAAAGCGTCAATTAAATTATTGAACTATTTAAAATTCCAACACATTTATTTCTTACCGTTGTCATTTTGAATTAAAACGTTAATTAAATTATTGAACTATTTAAAATTCCAAGACATTTACTTCTTTCAGTCGCCATTTTAAATTAAAGCGTTAATTAAATTATTGCACTATTTAATATTCCAAGACTTTTATTTCTTACCGTTGCCATTTTGAATTAAAACGTTAATTAAATTGTTGAACTATTTAAAATTCCAATACTTTTATTTTTACCGTTGCCATTTTGAATTAAAACGTTAATTAAATTATTGAACTATTTAAAATTCCAAGACATTTATTTCTTTCAGTCGCCATTTTAAATTAAAGCGTTAATTAAATTATTGCACTATTTAAAATTCCAAGACTTATTTCTTACCGTCGCCATTTTGAATTAAAACGTTAATTAAATTATTGAACTATTTAAAATTCCAAGACATTTATTTCTTTCCATAGCCATTTTAAATTAAAGCGTTAGTTAAATTATTGAACTATTTAAAATTCCAAGACATTTCTCTCTTACCGTTGCCATTTTAAATTAATTAAAACGTTAATTAAATTTTTGAACTTTTTAAAATTAAAGAGTGTTATTTCTTTCCATTGTCATTTTGAATACGTGTTACAACAAAGTTCTAACAATTGTTTTTATTCTAATTATTAATGACTTATATTTTTTCTCTGGTATACCATTTTGAAAATGTGTTTTTAAATAAAATTGCAATTGGTGTTTTTAGAAGGGACTTTTTTTGGCTGCGATCCAAATATTAAAAGAACTTTTTCGTTAGAATTTTGCAATTAATTTTACAGCAAGAAAGCGGTTTGGAAATAATTGTTTTTGGTAAGAATCTTTATTTGTTATTTAGGGAGAGTGCTAAGTATGCGCTACTTAACATCGTCTTTTTTTTTTTTTTTGAGGAAGCATGTGCAAATAATTCGATTGATTCTTTGATGCAGGAAAACTTTTTAGCGATCCGCTTTAGCGAGGAGTAATTTGTTGGAACTTTCCTTGGTACTTTAAAGGAGAGCCGTCTTGGCGGCGAATTGTTTATTGAAACTTTCCTCGCTACTGTAAAGGCGAGCCACCTTGACGGCGAGTAAACTGTTTAAACTTTCCTCATTACTTTAAACGCGAGCCTTCTTGGTGGCGAGTAGTTTGTTGAAACTGTCCTCACTACTTTAAAGGCGAGTCGCCTTGGCGGCGAGTAGTTTTCTCAAACTGCCTTCACTACATTACAGCCCGTGCAACACCGGGCCACGCAGCTAGTAATACTATTAAAATCTGCCCGCGTCTGTCTGTCCGTCTGAAGCTTGAACTCCTCAAAAACCGCTGAGAGTTGAGAATCGAACGAGGTACCATTCGATTCGAAATTTTCTTAGGAAGACACTAAGACCAACCGCGTAATTCTACGACGTCAATTAACTGAGATACTAATTTCAACGTTAATTAAAATTTTGCACTTTTTAAAATTCCAAGACATTTATTCCTTTTCGTTGCCATTTTAAATTAAATTTTTAATTAAACTTTTGAACTATTTAGGCAGGAATTCAAGTGAAACACGGACGATCGCAACTCACCAATGCAATCGCAAATTCCAAAATTTGGATTCAAGTGAAACGAATTCACTTGAATTCGACTTACAGTAGCGGTTGCAATATGCGATCGCCTCGAAGCGACTGCAATGGTGTTTCACTTGAATTCGGCCCTTAAAATTCCAAGACTTTTATTTCTTTCCGTTGCCATTTGAATCAAAACGTTAATTAAATTATTGAACTCTTTTAACTTTAGAGTTATTTTTTTCCGTTGTCATTTTGAACATGTGTTACCAGAAAGTTTTAACAATTGTTTTTATTCTAATTAATGACTTATATTTTTTCTCTGGTATCATTTTGAAAATGTTTTTAAATAAAATTGCAATTTGTTTTTAGAGGGGACTTTTTTTGGCTGCGATCCAAATATTAAAACAACTTTTTCGTTTAAAATTTTGCAATTAATTTTACAGGAAGAAAGCGGTTTGGAAATAATTGCTTTTGGTAAGGAATTTTATTTGTTATTTAGGGAGAGTGCTAAGTATGCGCTACTTGACATCGTCTTTATTTCTGAGGAAGCATGTGCAAATAATTCGATTGACTTTTTGATGCAGGAAAGCTTTTTATCGAGCAGTTTTAGCGGGGAGTAGTTTGTTGAAACTTTCCTCGCTACTGTAAAGGCGAGCCGCCTTGGCCGCGAGTACTTTTCTCAAACTGCTTTCACTACATTAAAGCCCGTGCAACGCCGGGCCACGCAGCTAGTGTAACATCAAAATTGGTATTAATTTGTTGACTGAAAGGGATGGTGCTTAATTGAGCTGTATTTTGATGCAATGTAAGCAAGTACTGTATGATTTTCTTAGGCAAAACCTTCCGCTTATTTACGGATGCGTCATGTCAACTCTGATCTTTTCAAAATACGGGCGATAGATAAGATAACAATAAGGGGAAGAATAACAAGATGCATTTTGAGCCGATTCAAACAACGTAGATGATGCTAACTAATTTCAAACACATAGTTTAGTTGAATATGTCAAAAGGATAGCAAATGCAAGTTTTATACGTGGAAAACTTCGGAAAGTTCAAACTCACAACCCATCAATCCTTTTTTAAGTATAATGGTTCGCGAGTGCTGGGTGCTGTTTTCAAGGATGGACAGTAAGCACAATTTTCGAGGCTCATGGGTGGTGGTACATTTGGTGGTAACATGCATTAAAAGAGTTTGCAATTGGTATTCTTCATTAACAGAAATTCGCAGTTTGTTGTATTTCCATCATTTTACCTCCACATTAGTTTTAGCAACATAAATACTGTTCTATAGCTCAAAACATTTTTTAGCACAAGTAAAATGTATACCTCAATCGCTTATTGATAACTGATAAGACACCCATGCTTAATAGGTGTCATGTTCATGATTTCTCTGTTCGTTGGATGTAATAGTTAAAGTAACTCAAGTTTTTTTTTTTTTTTTTTTTTTGTGAAACTACTCTTTTGCTTTATACATTCTTCGCTTTGTACAAAAAAAAAAAAGAAAAAGATCAATATAACGTGTTTTTTGCTTCATGCAATCATCCTGAAAAAGTCATCAAAAATAGCCACATCGTTTATTTTTTTGATCCCAGCTTGTTTATTTAAATTTTGATGTGTTTTTCAAGGCAAAGAAACTACAAACGCGAGAGAAAATTAATAATTTGACATACAATTTGAATCCGCTCAATTTTCCTAAATAACATGATGCTTCCTGAACTCCTCTTAATGAATCACCTGTTGACCAGTGGGTGAGTGAAAAGTTGTGATTTCTTAAGGCTTCTATCTTTATTTTTAGGTGACCCTACAGTATTCGGTAATTTGAATGCTTCAGACGAAACTACCTCTGCTGTTGTGGAAAGTGTTCTGTCCTTGCAGCACAACGGATATGCTCCCTCGACAGGTAAGCTGTTATTAATCCTTGATTTTAAATTGAACTTCTATTATGTAGCCGGCCACCTTGTCTAGAGGTCAGAGGACTCGGATGAGAAGGTTCTGGGTTTAAATCCTGGCTTGGGCATGGATGTACCCTGTTGTCCTTTGCACCCTCTCTATAGGATGTACCCTGTTGTCTTTTGCACCTTCTCTATAGGATGTACCCTGTTGTCCTTTGCACCCTCTCTGTAGGATGTACCCTCTTGTCCTCTTGACCTTTGTGTGAATGTGTTGGGCTGGGCTGGGAATGATTGCTCACCCAATAAACGAGTCTACGGCATGTGTGTACTGTGGAAGTCGAACTTAACATCAAATTTCGGGACAGTTGGAAAAGCAAAGCTGGCACTAGGCAGCAACAACATTATATCTATTTCAACATGAAACATTAAAAATAAATTAATGAAGAAGTAAACGCACTCGTAATACAAAGGATGCGATACGTTATTGATACCACATGTAATGTGCACACTTTCAATTGATATAATTCGATTTGTGGGGAATGCAAGAGAGATGGATTCATTAGAGTTAGAATAGAATCCAGAAAACTTATGTCGCAATTTAACACTAAGGCTGAATACTGTGTCATCAAACTGATCTTCAGGTCTACTTTTCCGTCAAACTATGTGTCGTTGTTTCTATTGCTCACATAATAGTTTGAGGGTTCAACAGTTTGAGAATTCATTTTGTAACTTCTTTAGTTTTGGCGTGAAACTTGTGTGGCTGTTGAAAACTGGTACCTATCATAATTTCATACTTTTATGTTTAAAATATGTAATATATATGAGGGAAAAAAGAACACACCCACCCACACACACAATTTGGTGTAAATTTTCCAAGTTAAGCAGAGAGTAAAGTTATCTTTTATTATGTCAGAAATGCTTTTACTAGTGAGTTTTTGCCCATAGAAATAAAAAATGATCTATATTAAAGCTAACATTTTAAAAGAAATAACTTTTAATACATTTCTCTCAGAGTGCGAAGTATTGTAATGTTACTCAATTTCGACGTCATATTGGTTAATTTCAAAGCATATGTGCAATATTTAAATACAATATTTTGGAATTTAGGTAGTTGTGTTTGGTATATAGTTTAAGCAAAAAGGCAAATTTTTAGTGCTATCACATCCCATTTGAAAAGTTTTTATCTTTGACGAAGTCATTGCAACTTTATCAGTTTTGATACAATAATAGTCAATTTCAAGGCATGAGAGGATCTTTAAGATAATTTTTTGTCATAAAAATAATTTCACACTACGAAATGTATATGCAAGAGACAATTTTTCCGCCCTATTACTTACCTTTAATCAAATTTTGATTTTTAATGAAATTATTGCAATTTTTGTCAATTTTGATGCAATAATTTTCAATTTCAAACCAAAAGCGGACCCTCAAGATATTTTTTGTGCTATAAAAATGCTTTTGCATGACAAAATATCTTTCTAAGACAACTTTTCCGCACTATTACTTAACATTTATCAAAGTTTGATTTTTTTTCACTCCACCCTAGTGCACAACAAGACCCACACAAAGTTAACATAAAAAATTTCTTCTTTCTACAGTATACCGTTTTTTGAGTAGAGTTTTGTAGATTTCGTTATAATTAACTCAAGGGTGATCAAAATGGATGTTTCAGTAGTTAATACATAACTCAACATTCATTCGGGTGTGATTAAAATGAGTTCTTAAGTCGAAACTTGAATGAAAATTTCTTCGTGAACATATTATATCCTAAAAGATTACAAGTACTACGTATTAATGCACAAATAAGCAGGAGAGCTGCAAATTCGTGTTTCGGAGTGACAAGGTTCAATACAAAGAGACTGAACTTCTGTCTTTTAAACCGACTTCAAAAAAGGAGGAGGTTCTCAATTCAAAGCGTATGTTTTTTTTTTTTTTTGGTTATTCGTACGTAACATCTGATCTACTGAACCGATTTGGACGATCTTTCTTTAATCGATAGGAGATGGTATAACATAGGTACCATGTGACGATATTTGTTCACTAGAAAAAAAGTTATGATCGAAAAACTAAAATTTCATGTTATTTTTATCTTTATGTAATGCTGATAACATTGTTTTGAAATATCAAAAACTAAGTAGCTTTCTATGTCCTACTTCTTTCTCCTGAACGCCAATGAACTGAAAGTCGAACCAGGTACCGATAGATTGGTAATTTTTCAGGCTTCATTAGTTTTAATTTGTATAAGTATACGATTTTAATTAACGAAGATATCAATTAGTAAGTAGTCAAATTTAAAGCGATTTGTCCTAAATGATAAAATTTGAAATCCACTGTTACAAAACGTGATTGATATTAAATAGTAATAATAATGATAATGAGAATTTTGAATGAAGGCTTAACTAAATCAAACATGAAATTCAACTAAATTTAACCCAGTAATGCCTAGCGTCCCTTTTTAGGGACGGTCCAAAAAAGGGTCTGAATTTCCCCCAAATGAACATTTCAACCAAATAATAGTGTTCAATTAGTACCTTGGTATTGTTTCAATTCGTTATTAACAGATTGCAGCACATAACCATTGTAAAGTGTGTTCTGTAGCAGGTTTAATATGATCTTTATCAAAAATGACATCGTTCTCAATCTCAAGAGAAAAAGCTAAGTTTTCAAAGTTATTCCCAGCTTCCCAGTTTATGTTAATTGCTGATTTCATTTCTTCTTATTAAATGTCTTTTTAAATATTATATCGCAGGCAGAAAAAAAATTTAGTAAAAAAAGTATGTACCCTCTGGGGTTCATCGTAACTTTTAAGGGACGATTTTTCTTTCCTTAATAAAAAAAAATATTTTTTGCATAATATTTTTTAAATTATTTTTCCTGTCCATTAAACACCGTTTGTAGCCAGTATACAAAATATCTTTGGAAAAAAAAATCTCAGGCATTAAAGGGTTAAATTTTATTCTTAACATTATTTAAAAACTTAATTTGTAGTTTTTTAAATTATATTTTGATTATTTAAAGTGCATTTACACTAAAAAGAATAAAATAAAATATTTTTGGAAAAAAAATAGAACCGACTTTAGTTGGAAATTGCTCTAAAAAGTAAAAAATATTTTCTTTAAACACCATAGAAACTACTTTTAAACATAAGTTTTGAAGTCGGCGCAAAAACAATGTATAGAATCATACGCAACTACAATTCAACTATAAATATAAATGTTAATGGATCCAGGTTCTTTAAGAGCATTCGCATACATTTCATTGATTACCACACATTCGTGTAATGGTACAAATATTCCGCTTTTAATTTTCAATGGTTTCTCTGAAAAATGTTGGCAAAATATGGTTAAATATCATTTTACTTATCGTTTTTGCGCCGACTTCAAAACTTATGTTTAAAAGTAGTTTCGATGGTGTTTAAAGAAAAAAAAATATTTTTTACTTTTTAGTGCAATTTCCAACTGAAGTCGGTTCTATTTTTTTCCAAAAATATTTTATCATTTGTAAGCTCAATTATTTTGCATTGAAAAAGGAGCTCCTTGTAACTTTGAAATCTGTGATTGCAGGTTTTGTGCTTCACTGCAAAAAATGAACTGTTGTTTTTACAGTATAATACTGGCAGGCGAAATTGCAATTTAAAACTGTTAAATGCTCAATAATAAACTGTAAAACTAGCAATTTTACATCTTTTTACAGTAAAGTTAGCAATTTTACAGTTTATTGTCGTAAAATTTAGCTGCATTATACTATCAGAACAACAATATAATGCTGGCAACAAAGGTTTCAGCTTAAAATTGTGAAATGCATGGTAATAAACTGTAAAATTAGCAATTTTAGTTTATTACAGCATACTAGAAATTTTACAGTTTACTATACTGTAAAATTAGCAATTTTACAGCTTATTACTACAAAATTAGCAATTTTTAGTTTATTACTATAAAATTAGCTGTATGTGATAAATGTAGCAAGATCTAAATCTGAATCAAAAATATTAAGATCAAAAAGATTAAAAGTGAATATTATTAAAAACAACATTCACTTTTTACAGTGTACTTGTGCATTAATACGTTATTTCATATTCTTTTACTTTTCAAGTACAAAGGTGTTTATTTAATTCCTACATTATTTATTGCTCGTCGTACCAGGAAATAAGAAAGTGCCTCTTTTTAGAAGACAACGTATTGATGTAACTATTTTTCCTTTCCAGGATACCGAGAAGCGCGACAAGCTGTTGCTGAGTATTCATATCGCGATGAAGCACCTTTAGAAGCAGAGGTAACAAAGAAATACTTGTTAGGGTCATACGGGAGAATTATGGGTTAAAAGATGTTGTTTTTTTTTTTTTAAAGTATGAAAGATAAAATGATTTTGGCATGGAGTAAGCAAAAACAATTTAGAAATTATTCAAATAATTACTTTACCTAAAATTGAATTATTATTTATTTTATTTAAATTATTGAGTGACCAAGAATTGCCCCGGATTCAAGCAGTTATGGGTCAAATAGAAGTGCGTGGGAGATGAAGGGGTTATGTGACAAAACAGAAGGTGCGAGTAATTAAAGTTCAAAGTTTTATTGATGCAGCTTTTTTGTCTTCTGATTTTGTCATTAGTGTGCGCACGAAATTGATCAAATGACATCTATATTTTGATGTACCAAGTGTTATTTGCTTACCTATGTCCATTGCTTACCATTGTCCAGATTGTTGATTTTTTAAACTGTAACATAGTCCCTTCATCATAAAACCCTTCAGTTATGGGTCATCCCCTTTTTTAAAAATTGATACAGGTCTAAATGAAATAATGATTCTAACTTATCATTTATTAGCACACAAAGATATTTTTGAGTAATAAAAATATTTTTTTAATGATAAATTTTACAATAAGAGATGGCGCGAAGCGTGGTTTGGCCGAAGTGCCGAATACCGAAGCTACGACCAACTTATGGCCGAAGCTTGGGCTGCTGCACACATTGAAATTTTAACATAGAACGCGTAATAAATGCGTGCAATATGAATAATATGAATGACGACATAGCTATACTTTTCAGAATATAAACTCAATTCATTAAAGGGAAATCAGTTTAAAAAAAAGTCTCCATAAAATGAAGGCGTAATATCGTGATGAGTTAAATGTGGCACGGCAGAGCAGTAACAGTGGCACGCGAAGACTTTTTGAAAAAATTCCAAAATTGAGTGAAAAATGTCGATCTTAAGAATATTGATAAAAACTAAAACCCTTAAATTGATTGCAGGAGGCTAGCTTACAAATTGTCTTAACTACAATATTGCACAGTTCTAAGCGTTAGCTTCGGACATCCATCCAAAGTTGTGACGCTACAGCTACAGACAATGCTTTGTAAAGTATATTTGTGCTTAACACGAATGAAACTCTCGAAGCTGCAGAATAGATTCTTATCTGCAATAGTTTCAGTTATGGGTAATGAAATTAAAAAAATATTTTTATCAAGCTTTTTTTGCTGGATTATAAAACATCGATGTTTCCAAAACATCGACATCGATGTCGCAGCCCTATCTGCAACTAAAATTAAGAAACCAGATTGGACAAAGTTCGGTATGGTTGCGCAAATGAAGATCCTTAAATTGTTTTGTTACATTACTTGAAAATAATTTGGGAAAAATACTTCATAAGTATCATCGAATTATTTATCACAAACTCCTTGCCAAAGAATGATACTTTTTCTCTGCTGTGACCCTGTAGAGTTCACTGTATTAACGAAGTACGAATTAGAGCTCTGAATGTTTTGTGAACTTTTCCCAAGAGAAAGAGGACAGCATGGCAAGTTACTCATTCATGGAAATGTGAAATATATGTCTAAAGGAAAAATAGTCATAAGATTTTAGAATTTTAGGCGGTGTGATTTTTAAAATGTCTGGAAGGAAAGCAATGAGAATTTGCTACTTAGAAATGAAGAATAGCAAATGAGTTTAGCTATGTCATCTCTTATTATCCGGCGTTTAAGTAATTTAAATTTAAGATAGTACAAAAAAAGTTTCCTAAACCAGTATAGGCCATCTACATTATTTTATGATAAAACTTCAGTTTCCTTCTCTACTTTGGAGAAAAGAGAATAAAACATTAAATTTAATACTGAAAGTATGAATTCAAATTTAATAATTTTCCAATGATATATGGAGAATATTTTACACATATTCTAAGTATACATTCAGTGTTAGGTTTGATGATTTTCGGGATCATAAAAAAATGCTGATCTTCTCAAATTCTTTGTCTATTTCTCTGCAAGACAATACTTGTTACCCTTCTGAAATCCAAATCACAATTACTGACCTTTTGCATTGGTAATGAAATATAAGAGCTTACTTCAACAGTAAGACATCCACGTTATATAGAAATTTGTACCAACAAATTTTTTTTCACATTTACACACTTTAGCCGTCTGGTGCTGTTGTAGATTTGGCTCAAAATACGTTTCTAAAACAAATATTTTTTGTTATGAATGCAGAAAAGTCTAAATACCATTGAATATTAATTGATAGCACTGAAAACACTTATACTTCTTAGGATTCTCAAGAACTAATCCTAAAATTAAAGACTTGGTAAAAAAAGATACAGCCTCATAAACCACATTAATTACAGACTGCTTATTTTTTGGAATAGAATGTTTGGTGTTATTTGTTTCGTTTTTAAGCATAAGCCAACTAACAGAACTTGTAAAACTGTTTATTAACGCTAACTCTTGAGTTCGGACTTGTTTTATCTTTATTATCATTTAGATTTAAATTGCTGAGATTTGCGAGAAAAAATATTTCATTTGAGTAAGAATTACATAGTCAGCCAACTTAAAAGCTATTTTTAATTTTTTAAAAAATTTCAGTTTTTGGAAAAATACCATGTGGCACGCTGAGTTTTTTCTCTCCAGATAGTGGCACTCTCCCTAAAAAGGTTGGCCACCCCTGTTCTAAGATATAAAAGTCAGATATCTCAACCAGTGTTTCCAAGAGTTGTTTTTGAAGATTGATGTTTTGGTATACAAATACCTCATCGCTATAAATTGTGTTTATCAAAGAAATTAAATGGCATTCTTAACAAATTTTTCAAAATATGTTACAACGTCAGAGTAACTAATCACAAAAATAGATATTTACAAATTACAGAGAAAGTTGATCGATTTCTTCAGGGGTGTATTTTAATTCCAAGTGCGGAACTATCACCAAGGTCACACTATGACATGTCTTGTATACTTTCAAGTAAAAGAAATATAAATCGTCCTAAAA
The DNA here is from genome assembly GCA_038373865.1 of Uloborus plumipes. Taxonomy (NCBI): domain Eukaryota; kingdom Metazoa; phylum Arthropoda; class Arachnida; order Araneae; family Uloboridae; genus Uloborus; species Uloborus plumipes. The sequence goes on from JAXGGA010005626.1 coordinate 49,696, forward strand.
ATTATCTTCTTTGATCATCGATAATAAGGAAGACCTTTAGCAGTTATCTCTCATCGATAATCCGTCATCAAGATGCATCTAATCGATGCGATCTGATGGAAGATCTTGAGTTTTGTAGAGACCGATGATGTTTGATTATTTTGCGATCTTTATCGTATTCACCAATTGCAAAATTTCCTTTGGGGTCAATCTACAGAGAAGTGTTTAGTTATGAAAACTGCATATAATTATTTACGTTGATTTTAGATTTGGGTCGTTTAGAATGAAAGGGCCGATAAATGGAGTGCTTTGGCAGAATTGTCACTTGGCGTCTTGAATGCACTGTCTGATCTTCTTTGATAAAGCCTTCCGCGCATTTACGCATGCGTCAGGTCTTCCCTGATCTTACCTGATACAGCGGTGCTTGAACGGTATCAATTTAAGATACCGTGAGTGGTATACAGGTACCAATTTGATATGGTGATCTAATCCATTAGTGGTTAGTACATTGCTGAAAAGAATTAATTAAAACTTCACCAGAATCTCACTATTTAAACCAAATTGAATTAATTTCAATAAGTGCTTCATAATGTTTAAATTCCTAAATTAATACATATCATGCAATAGACAAATAATCACACTTTGATTTAAATTCACTTGATTTTATTTTAACAATTTAAACATCAAAATAATAAATGAAAGTAGCTACTTAAATTAAAATATTAGAAATGGCCATAATTAGAACATGGGTTCCCATGGGAATGAACACTTACGCGGATGGTATATCTTGATTACTTATAGTTCAATCACTTCTGCCGAATTCATCACCAGTTGCAGACCTTTTCATACTTAACAGTGTCTAAGAGTTAGTGAATTTAGTTCTGAAAGCAGCCGATCTCATCACTAGCTGCAGAATTTATCACTTTGAAGCCATATTTATAAGTTCGTGAGTTGGGTTCGGACTACAGCTGAATTCATCACTAGTTGCAGAATTTTCCACTTTTTTTACGGAAGGAATGAGTCTTGATCAAATTTTCAGACATCACGTGATGAAGTCACATCACCACAAGATTTCTCAGAAGAAGTTCATATCATCGAACATATATAAAAATGAAAACCATCGTCAAAAGGAATCTTCAGCTAAAGTATACTTCCTCATATAAAAGTAAAATTTTCTCTGAGGGCTTCAGCAAAAAGTGAAAAAAGAAGGATTCTGGGGGACTGGGCAGCAACCACCCAGCCCCCAGCAAACGTATTCGAAGACTATTAGCTCATCCCGCAAACCTCAGCACAAGAGGCAAGCGCCCCATAAATCTTCCAAAAACGTGAACTAAAACTACCGCTCAGTCCCTGATTGGCTACAGGAGTTTGCCAAACCAGGAAGGAAGAATTCCTCCGGTACTGTTGCGGTTAGCATTTTCAAGGCTCCGGTAAACAGGAAGTTGTGTGCGAATAAGGGAACCGCTCACCTTCTCATACTTAACAGTTGTGGCTGTTTAGCGTTAAGGGGATGCTATAAGGTTTTGTCTTGTAGCATTACCAAAATAGGGGGGTTAGGTAAGATAACAATAAGGGGAAGAACAATAAAAAAAGCATTTTGAGCCGTATCAGACAACGAGGAACGATGCTAATTTCAAATACATAGTTAAGTTGAATATGTCAAAAGGATAAAGCAAATGCAAGTTTTAAATTGAAAACTTCGAAAAGTTATCATCCACAACCCATCTTCCCTTTTTTAAGGAGGAACTGTTCGAGAGTGCCAGGAGCGGTTTTCACGGTTCCATTAGACAACCACATTTAGGAAGGCTTGTCTTTTTGGGGGCTCAGGGAGGAGTCAATTACTCCCCTTTGGCTTTGGGAAATTGATGTATTTACATATAAGTGTGCGTAGGTTTTGCTGTCTTTTGGTAAAATTTATATTAAGTATATACCCTTTGAACTCACCTTCAGAAAAAATCGAAATGACAGGACTGCGTTGCTGTCTTAAATGAATTGAAAGGTTCGGAGGATGAAGGGGCTATGTTACATTAAAAAAAATGAACACTCTGGGCAATGGTAATCAATGGAGGTAGGGGGTAAGCACATAAAACTTGGTACATTGAAAAATAGACATCATTAGATCAATTTCGTACGCACACGAACAGTGGCGGATCATGGGATTTTGAGGCCCCAGGCGCAACCTGATCCGGAGGCCCCTCTAATTGACCAAACTACAAATGGGATAGCTCACTAATATGAACGATGCAGAAAATCACAACTTTTTTGTTGGGAATTAAAAAGCTCGGGGGGGGGGGAACGAATTACTTTTAATTTATCTAATATATTTCTAACAATAGATAAATGCAAAAAAAATAAATGAAATTATTATTAAAGTTTTGTTGTACAATAATGAATTAAGGAAACCCGGAAAGTTTCAATCCGAGCCCCCCCCCCCCCCCCGAGTCCGAGTGAAACTATCTTACATCAAACACCGAACTCCACTCGAGTGCGACATGATTTAATTAAGTGTTATGTCCTAGTTGTCGTTGTACATTAATTACATAGCTAACTTTGTTGCAACCACAATAAAATAAACTAAATTTTCTTGAAATTGTGAATGAAAAATACTTGAAATATTATTATTATTATTATTTTCAAATTTCTACTTGAAATACAATACTATACGGTATACCGCAACAGTAATCGCAAACAAATAGATTATAAACAGGTACTCTCTTTTTATATTCTTATTTTTTAAATTGTTCGTGTGCAACAATTATCATCTAAAACATTTTATATTTTTTGAAAAAAAAATCACATGAAGAAAGCACGAAAAAGAAATATTAAAATTACTGCACAAGATCTTTGCCCCACTTTTTACTTCCTTTTACGTAGTAAAGGAAGTATTGTGATCGTGAAAAAAAAATCACTCAAATTTGAGTCTAAATTTTGATTTTGCTCACCCCCGAATGAATGTTCCATAGTTTTTTCGACCTGTCAGCACGTGCATATGTACCTACCAACATATAAGCAGCCGGAAAATCCTTTTCAACCAACCCCGAGTTAATTACGACGAGTTTTCTCGTGACGTCTGTATGTACGTATGTGCGTATGTATGTGGGTCGCATAACTCAAAAACTATATGCCGTAGAAGCTTCTAGCTTGGTATGTAGACTCTGAGGATGGTCTAGTTGTGCACCTCCCCTTGTGGTTGCATTTGAATGTTCCCAAGGGGGTGTTTTACCCCTTTTTTGGAGTAAATCAGTGTTAATTTCAATCAATAGACAAAGTGGCTAGAACACAGTCTTTCCTGTTTAGAGAACTGAGATAATTTATTACTATTTTTAGTTTTGAGAAACTTATATCCCCACTGGCGGACTGAAATTAATAACGTTAAGATAATTCGTAAATTGCAAAACAATATAGCGAAATATGTATTTCTTTTCTTTTCTCACCTATTCTGATTGTAGCTCGTTTCCTTCGCAGCTTGATAGAGCAGGAGTAGTTGATACAAAAAAAAACTTTTTATAACCTTTTTTTGTTTTTCACGTTACTCGGATAAAACGTCCGAAACGAAGGGTCAAGTCCAAGGTCCACGGACTAAAGATCCACGTTCAAAAGGTCCAATAGACAGAAGGTCCGGCAGACTTAAGAAGCTCCAACAGACATAAAATCCAAGGGTCATAAGGTCCGACAGACACAAAGTCCACAATTTTGGACAACTAAGACATAAGGTCCAGTTTTCTCAGCAGGATGGACATAAATTTTTTACTTCATTCGTTTTTCATTCTTTGATTTCGTTTGCTGCAAAACGTACCAGATTTTTTATGGCTTTCGGTATTTTTATATTATATTAATACTAATTTCCGTTTAAAGTTTTTACGCAAAACGCACGTCGGTAGCTGCGCTGCAATCATCACGAAAATATTCACACGTAAAGAAGGCTCTTTAACTGAAGGCAAAAGGTGTTGAAGACACTCTCTTGACGCCAATTGAAAAAGGACTAAAAAGAAAAGGAAAAAAAAAAACAGTGCCATCCAATACTGATCTCTTATTCCTGGCGATCACCCGCAAGTTTGAATTGTTAATTGTCACACGGTTTTACAAGATTCCCCACTGGGCTTGAGATTAACACGTAAGATAACGCAAGTTTCGGTCACCCTACGGCGCATCCCCTTAAAAGTTCGGACCACCCTGTGTTGTGGGAACAGAATAAAATGCAGCTAATCTTAACTTTTACCAGTAATATCTTTTTTGTAACGTAGGATAATTCCCATGACTATTTACAATACTCCTTCCAGAATTGTAGCAATTTGTCAACCGCCAATCTTTCAACCACTCATCAGAAGATAGACGTTTTATGACTTTTGCCTCTTAATGGCCTTTCAAGCACCACGGGGATTTGCCTCCATTTTCTACTGACCATTCAATTGCCCCCCAGCCGAACAGATATAGCTCGCAGGGCCTCAAGCTCGTGAGGGACCCAAGAAAGGATTTGTGGGCGATAAAGTGATATATGTCATTTCTAACACTCTTCCCCAACAAAGCAATCCGGTCATTTAAAAAAAAACTGCTCTCATGCTCTTCTTCCCAAATACTTTTGTTCGTTAACGTTTTATTTGGAAAAGATTGAAGAACGAATATCTTACTATAAGCCCGAGAGCGAAAGCTGTTTGAAGTTACAGGACTCCGGCTGGGCCCGAATAATCTCTTGCAGGCACTCATTCACAACGCAACAAATTTTAAGCAAAATTCTATGCAATTAGATTATATTAAAAACTTATGTTGAAAATTCTGTTTTTTTTTGTACAAACCAATAATCGTATGTATGTTAATTTAAAATATACTGAATATGTCTTTTTACTCCCGGAATTATCTTTCCTTTAAAAGAACTAAAGATGGGACCACCCAAAGAAAAATTCCTCCCCCTTAGAAAGTTGGGCCCTAGACCTATTCCTGGGGTCCCATCTTTCTAAGGGGCCTTAATTTTTTTAAAGGCATAGCACATCATAAAAGCTATTACGTGTATATTTTAAGGTAAAATTATTTAAAAAAATAACGATATATTAATTGGAAAAAAAAATTCCTTAAACGAGAATTTTTATTGATTCTTGCAACCGTAGGGGCCCCATGACCATAGAAGCCCCGAAGGGGATTCAGAAATGTACATGATAAATGATTTGATATTGCTAAGATGTACAAAGGGACTTTCAAAAATGTATTTTGACAGTCCCCCAAACCTGTAAATCAATCACCGCATTCTGCCATTGAATCTTTAGGGGTATCCAAATTACTGTGGTCCCTAGTATTAGTAATTCAAGCCCTGCTTGGATGCAGGGCCCTATTTTGAGCAGTCGTCCTATTGGCTTCAGCCCGAGCCTATAATCCTCATCTGACTGTCACTTTCCATGGATTTTGAGCATTTCCCACTCAAACTCATGACTTTCCATGGCAACTCCTCAAATCCAAAAATTTTTGGTTTTGAAGATGTGACGCTGCCAAATAGGCTTGGGCCTGGGGTCCTATATTTCTAAGAGGTCTCATTTTTTAAAGGATTATGCACAGCATTCAAGTTATGCAAACAATATGAGTATTTTTAAGAAAATAATAAAAAATGAACTATTTATTAATTGGAAAAATAAAAACTTCCTTGAACGAGAATCTTTATTCATTCTACCGGTAACGGATTTACCATGTTGCAACTGTGAGAGCCTCCATGATCATAGGGGCCCCTAAGAGGGTTCAAAGATGCGCATGATAAATGATTTACATAGCACTGAGATGGACAAAGGGGGCCCTCAAAAATGTGATTTAACGGGGCCCCTAGTCACGCTGCATTCTGCCACTGAATTTTCAGACGGGCTTCAAATTATTGTGGGCTTTGGGCCTCATTATTAATTAGTTGGGCCCAGCTTAAATGCAGAGCCTTATTGGGAGCAATCACCAATCAGTCCTATTGTCTTTGGCTAACTGTCAATTTCCGTGGGTTTTGAGCATTTTACACTCAAGTTCGTGACTTTCGTTAGCAATTCCTCAAATTAATAATTTTTACTTTTGAGAATGTGACAATTCATTTTTTCGAGGCCCCCTGCCTTTCTGAAGCCCCAGGCTCACGCCTCATGCGCCTATTGGGTGATCCGCTACTGCACACGAACGACAAAACCAGAAGAAAAAAAAAAGCTGAAATAACTGCAACAATAAAATTTTGAACTTTAATTACTCACAATTTGTTTTGTCACATAACCCCTTCATCTCTCAAGCCCTTCAATTTTCTACTACATTGAAGTTGACTAATTTATCTTTCCCGAAGGAAAAAATACTCAGATTTGGTGTACTAGCGGAAAATTTCGAATTAAGGTTATCAGATTTCTGAAGCATTGAAATAGGATATCTTTGCAGAGGATAATTTTTTTCCTTTTATTTAGAAGCTAATCAGGATTTTAAACGAGGACTGCGTTCAATGCGCCTTGCCTCCGGATAAACACATGAAAGATGGGACATAATATACAGCACGGAGAGGGAAGTTACAACCAGAGCGGGAATGGGAATCGAATCCACTCGGGATCACAAGAATGACACGCAAACACACTGCGCCACCGAGAGCTCTTTAGTGCATGCTGTTTAAAAGTTTTTGTAAGGGTCAAGTGGGTGGAATAAGCTTAAAAACGGACATTTTTAAAATGGATGTTAAACTGTTCGAATTTCATATCCACAAAACGAAACGCAACGATTTAGGTTTTGCATTTGAATGATATATTCTTCACATTTGCGTAGTTAAAATGACTAAGATTTTTTTTGATGACAAATCTAGTGTTCTGAAAGGTTGTTTTATATACCCATTCCACCTTATGAGTGGAGTGAAATGAATAAAATAGTTTAAAATCAAATTTGAGTCAAAAGATTCATTAATTTAAAATTTCCACGAAATCGGCTTTAAATTACAGAGGAAGGCACAAGCTGCATATTTCGTGAGCTACATATTTTTCAATTTTATTGCAAATCTGTATGTAGAATAAGCTACTGTTTGTTTCGCTTAGAGTCGCCTGGTTTCTCTTTTCGCGACCCGGGAAAACGGTAAGGCTTGAAGATAAGGATGAAACTCACTTGGTATACGGGTATAGTTTTTATCCACTCGGTACCTGATTTTGATAAATTACTAAAAGGTATTTGATGTTTATGTGATCTCTTTACTAAATCGACCGTAATTGAATTTGGTTAGAAACTTTTTTTTAACCGAGCGTAGAGAATCCAATTTTAAACAGGATGGAAAACTTTTTGAAAGCGGAGCAGTTTCTATATTTTTAACGAGTTTTTTAGAAGTCGTTTTGAAGTGTGTTCTTTCTGGAAATCGTTTTTTAAACTCATAGAGCAAAAAGTTAAAAAAAAAAAAAAAAAGTAAAAAAGAAAAAAAAAAAAAACTACTTCTCCACCTCGAGGTTCGTTCAAATCGAAGCATTTCGTCTTCTTCAGATCTTTTTAAAATATGCAAGTTTCTCTATTATCTTCAGAATGGCGAAATGTTTCCTCTTACGTTTGTAAAAATATTTTTTTTCTGATAAATTTTAAGCATATAAACTAGGAGTGTTCTCTCAGCATGGCGAAATATTTCCTTTTAAGTTTTCTGAAATATTTTTGTGCGATTAATTCGATGTATTTAAACTAGAGCAACTGTGGGTTTGAAGCTCTGGAATACTTCTACATTAAGAAAATTTCATCAACGATAATTTCTCGATAATGCTCTAAACAACTCAAAGAATCAATCAAGCTCGCTCTAGAATTTTCAAGTATGGTAGACGCGCAGTTTCTAATCTATATACATAAAAGACTACTTTTGAAAACGTATGTCCGGGGTAATCTTCCAAACTGCTGAACCGATTTTAACCATTTTTTCACCGTAGATAGCTACAGTAACAGGGAGCAGGATAAGCTATAATTTATATCTAAAAAGCTTAGTTTAAAAAAGTTATTATGGAAAACAGTTAATTTTATGTCATTTCCCCATTAAATGATTAAATTTTCAACCCATTGTTGCAAAAATTTGGTGCCATGCAGCAACAATATTGATTGTAATCATATTGAAAATTTTGAACCAAGGCTTCTCTGGAGTAAGTATGGAATTTATTGTGCCTTCTAAGGATTTTTATATTTATCTGAGCCAACAATCGCTAACGGGTGAAATAAAAAAAAATTGATTTTGGCAATAGTTAGAGAATAGAAAGTGTTTATAGTCAAAAAATTTCTAAATTAGGTACATAAGATGTTTTCACCTCACCAATGTTGTCACGAGGATGGAAACTAATAATGGGAGTTATTTAACGAGCAGTATTTGGAAATGGTTAAGTTCAGTGCGATTGATACTGTAAATATATATTTATTTTAATATACCAAGCTTATAACATTTCCTATTTACTCAAACATTATTTGTAGCTTGCTATTTTTTTTAGCTTGCATTATATTTTTATAGTTTATCCTTAACATAGCCATTGTTTACAGGAGTAGCCATTATGTTTATAGATATGCACTTTAGTGTTGGGAAATTTATGAATGAGTTTCACTAAACCACCCTACGCCCACAGAAACCCGGGCAGAGCCGGGTACCCGGCTAGTTTGTTAATAAAAAGTGACCAGTGGGATTGGATTTCAGCTGCAAATGACGCATGATTGACATTCCTTCGATTTAATAGCTGCAATGAGATCAAACGTTATGAATTGTGCCTTTTCAAGTTCTGGTCAATCATACTGTGAACCAGAAGGACGTTAGTCTGAAAATGGCGATTTTCACTTTTTTGCTGCATTGTATGTAGAATTCCGTACCGACCCATGAGAACGTTATTCTAGAAAAGAAATTCCTTCACAATTATTTAACAGGGTTAAAAGAGCGCGAGTCCCACCCTTTGCATGCATCCGACAATCGTTTTTGAATTCTACTGAAAAGTGAAGAAAATGGACTTACGTTAATCTGGTTCTAAGGTACAGAAATATTCACTCTTTTTTTTCTTTCTTCAGGATGTGATCCTGACAAGCGGCTGTTCCCACGCTTTGGAGATGAGTATTATGGTATTAGCAAACCCAGGACAAAACATTTTGATTCCGAGACCTGGTTTTTCAATATACAAGACGATTGCTGAATCCTTTGGAATTGAAACAAGATCTTACAACCTATTGGTAAGTTCACGGTAATTTTACTATCTGGAAGTTGGATTTTTACCTGTTTTAGAAATCATCATCACGGAGTCGGATTCTGATTCATTTCTGGTTTTTTCTTCAAACAGCCCAACCTCGACTGGCAGATAGACTTGGAGAATCTGGAGTCACAGATCGACAGCCAGACTGCTGCGGTCATCATCAACAATCCCTCCAACCCCTGTGGGTCCGTGTTTTCCAAGCGACACCTGAGAGCCATCGTGGAGCTGGCCAATCGCAACTGCGTGCCTATAATCGCAGACGAAATATACGAAGACTTTGTGAGTTGAGTTATTTTCATTAACCTTCTTTGCAACGAGCTTGAGATTTCTTTAATGTATGCATTTTTGAAATAAAAACTTAACTACTGTCCGTTCGTGAAAGACGCGCCAAGCACTCGCGAAAAATTCCCCTTAAAAAGGGGTGACGGGTTGTGAGTGCGAATGTTCCGAAACTAGCAACTTAAAACTTGCATTTGCTATCCTTTTGACATATTCAACTAAACTATGTATTTGAAATTAGCATTGTTTTATGTTGTTTGATATGGCTCAAAATGCTTCTTGTTGTTCTTTCCCTTATTGTTATCTTACATATCACCCCTATTTTGGTAAGATCAGAGAAGTCCTGACGCATGCGTAAATACGCGGAAGGTTTCAACTAAGAAAATCAGCCACTAGTGAGCATGTGTCGTTACATTATGGTTAATGTTATCTACGCGCGTTCTATAAGCGCGTAGATAACCTAATACTCATTTGTATTTTTGGTTATTCGTGTCAGGAACCAGAGAGTGACAGAAACTACAATCTTGTCTGCCATGCTAAAATCTCGTCAGAAAAAAATTTAGGCTCCATACAAATTATTTTTCAGAGAATATAGGAAAATTCGGTGCAACAGGGCTTCTGAAAGACTTGTGGCGTATGATTGTGCGTGCATTCCCAGTGGGGTCAGAACCAGGGACCTTTGTAATACTAACCCAGAAATTTAACCACAGAGCCAAAAGGACCTCAAGACTTGGGAGCAATTTTGGGTTATGTGCTCTCTAAAGTATGTCCCATTCTCCCCCCTAAGTGATAAAGAGGGGATGCGTGAGGAAGCGATATATTTGGATTAGATGTGGCGTCAAGAAGCTAGGCGTTCTGAATAGAAATCTACAGGAATAAGTGGAAAGAACATTTGGAGAGAATGGACAACAACCATATCCCAAAGGCTGCCCTGCAATACAAACCAAAATGTAGAAGAGGTAGAGGAAGACCGAAGAAGAGGTAGCTTGAAGATTGAGGCTGGAACAAGATTCAGCAGTGATGATGATGATGTAACGCTTCAGAATTGCTAAAAATGTGACATCAATGACAAAACATTGAAGTTTTGGAAAACATCCATTCAAGAATTAAATATTTTCAACACGCTTGAGTTTCATGCTTCCACACTGAAACTTTGCATCAGTAATCAAAGGGGGGATCATACAGCGAGAAAAAAATGTCAAAGGGTGAAAAAAAATGCCTTAACCAGCTTTTTTACATTTTTCTTTAATTTTCTCAGATTAATTTAAACGAAATGGTCAACTTTTTGTTTCTAAACTCACGAGACATTCATTAATTACATAGCACTCTTACAGTTATTAAAGAATAAATCCATTTTTAACAACTGTAATGTAAAATAGAGTGCTATTTAATCATAATTGCTTTTCCCCCTCAGGTATTCAAGGGGGAGGTATTTCATCCCATAGCTACTTTATCCACCCAGGTGCCCATCCTTTCTTGTGGAGGGCTGACAAAAAAGTAAGTTAACTTCCTGAACTCATTACGGATTAACACTTTTTAAGGAATTTGTGAAATTTTGGTACTAATTTCAACTAGTGGTATTATGCTATTAGATTGTAAACTCGAAAAAAAAAAAAAAAGCATCTAGCAGTCGAAACAGCATTGTAATAATGTCCGGTTTTTTCATTCATTGGTGTCCAAAGTTTTTACTGGAAAGTTGCATGCTGACTATGGAGTTTCTTGCTTAATTTAACTTTATTAAATAATAAAACATTTATCTGAAAACGTTTAAAATAATTACACTTCAATTCGTTGAATTTTTGATCGGTTTCTCTCATCCATTTATGAAGTCACTCTTTTGTTATCCCAACAGATTCTTAGTTCCAGGATGGAGAATGGGGTGGATATTAGTACACGACCGTCAAGATCTATTCGCCAAAGAGGTAAGCAGACTATTTTTGGTATGCTGCTTTTAATGTAGACGCAAATGAAACACTTCTAATGTTTTATTCCCATTCTGGTAACAAAATGCATATTTATCGTATGTTTAACAATACGGCAAAATTTAGGAAGCGCTTCCTTTTCCGAAACCAAAAAGCAGCAGTAGCAGCTTGAGCAATTCAAGCTAACTTTGACTTCTGCTTAGTGTCTTGAAGGTCATAATGGAAGGGTTTGGAGGATGAAGGGGCTATGTTACATTTTAAAAAATGAATATTCTCGATAATGGTAATCAATGGATACAGGGGTAAGTAAATAAAACTTAGAGCATCAAAATGTAGATGTCATTAGACCAATTTTGTACGCACACTAATGACAAAACCAGAAAACAAAAAATCTGCAACAAGAGAACTTTGAACTTTAATTACTCGCAATTTCTATTTTGTCACATAACCCTTTCATCTCCCAAACCCTTCAATTCTTTGATGTTCTTAGTGTTCAGAAATACGTTTTTTCTTAACTCACTTTGTGCTATTTAACATTGTTTATTGCTTATCGTTAGCTCCTTTTCGCACCAAAGTAATCTATATGGGTCATTTTCACCATATGCTTACATTTCAGAATTTTTAAATAATTTTTTTAACTTGCTATTTTCTTTTAGAATCACTAACAGATGTTTAGTCACATATTTTAGGTGTGTAAAAAGTTATTGGTTGTACACTTTGATGCATAATTAAGTATTCAAATGCTGTTGTAAAACTAAGTTGCAAGGAAAATGGTCGTCCGTTACCATACAAAATCAATATGAAATATCACTTTTAAACTATATCATAGCGCCTTGAACCAACTTCATTTGAAATTATTTGCGTCCTTGAAGCTTAAAACAATTTTTGTGATAATTAAAATATTGATCAAAAGCTGTATGGTAGCTGACTTGACACTTGGTAACGGATTTGACCAGTAACGGACTTGACATTTAAACCAAAGTGTCAAATTATGGCTAGGTTGTCGAATTTAAAAATTGAACGACGATATGCATTTTCTCAGAGTTGTATAATAAACAATATTTCGGGGTAAAAGTTGAGAAAAAGTAAAAACTAATAATAAAATCTTTGGTAACAGACTTGACAAAGAATAAAAATACGCACCTGGAAGAAATCTTGTGCGAAACGCCACAACAATACTTCTCGACTCAGGAAAACAAAATGGTACGAAATAGTTACGTCACTAGTTTGTTAAGTTAACTGAATACGTGTTACCATCTTTTGACTGCAATAAATACCTTTTTTAGCTAAAATAATCTTAGGGTAACGGACTTGACAAGAACTGCCCGGACAAAATATATTCATACATTTCTTAATGAAAAAAAAATTACTATTGTTAATATTTATTATGAATATCATATACTAATAGTCAATAGATAAAAATAATTTCTTGTATATACTTTTTTATACAATTAAGTAGGGTATACCGACCAGTGAATGACCACCACCCAGTGAATGACCACTTCGCAGTATTTCTTAAAAAATAAGGTTCTAAATTATTTTTTTTTAGATAAATTGGCTTCAATAGCTTTCTTCCTTCAAATTCTGAGCTATCTGATACCTAATTGATTATTTTGGTCATGTATTTTTCTAGTAAAAAATTATAGAATGTTTACAGCCGTGCGCCATTTCTTTTTCTGTTCTAAAATAATAAGGATGGTTTTGTGTATACAACTACTTTGATTCGCATTAATTGTATTTATAAATTAATTTTTTTAATTATACAAAAGAATCATTTAGTATGTATATTCAGGGTATGATTTTAATTGTTTCAATCTTTATAGAATGTGTAGATTTTAGCTTTACGGGGTGGTCACTCACTGGGTCAGAAAAACTCTGAAAAGCCAGTGAATGACCAGCTGTTCATTCACTGGGATTTTAATGTTGTTTTGAAAAATTAAAGAAAACTACTGCGGTTTTTATTGCTTTAATTCATCTTGCACATTAACAGCTGAGCATACAGAAAACCTCTTAGAGCGGCCACCTCTACTAAGCGGAGACCCCTCTTAACGGCCAATTTTTCGTGGCACGGATATTTTACCCAATGGACCTAATGTTAAAATTTCCCCTTGCAGTGACAACCCCCCAACCCCTCTGAACGGCCACTGAGTTGTTCGTCACTTCAGTTTTTCAAAAAATATATGCTCGCTTCCTGTTTTTAATCCTTTCGTCACGTTTTTGACTGTCATCTCTCTAGAAGTAATGCCAGCATTCAGACAAAATTCGATATTTAGGTACGGTTGCCCAGAGAACCATCATGCGAATAGTGTAATAATGCAAAAAGTTTAAATAGTTAGCAATCGAAAGAACATATCAAGACATCTTTGGGGGGGGGGGGATTTATTTGCCCTCGTCAGCCCAATGTCGAGATATAATTTTATAAAGTCTGGCGAAGTTTTTTAAAAAAGAGTTAAATTTAAAGACTTGTCGAGAAATTGATCACCCATTTTAACCGTTTGCATGTCCATGACGACTATCTACAAATCACGTAAAAGATTTTTGTCGTTTTACACTGAAACTCGCTAAATTTGGAATATTTTCAAAACATTTCGGCAGATTTTAAAACCTTACCTGCCACCAAGGCGGCTCGTGCAATCCGCCTGCAGCAGGTTGATGCACACCGCCTTCGGCGGCGTACTTCGGGTTTTCAGTGAAGCACACGACTAGAACAATTTCATTCTCAACAATGTATTTCGGGGGCTTCACGGTGGTCAGCATGGTGGCCTCTTGAACCGATGCATTTTATATTAGAAGAGGCTCGCTAAGAGCCTTTTTTGAGATTGACGTTTTCCCTCGGACCGAGTGTCAAAAAACTACCTAAGCTATTCGCTTTCCGTGCTTGACATTCCCGTCTACAAGCTACTTTTGTGTTGAAAATTTTTGACAAAGAGAGGGGTTGAGAATTAGAGAAAGCTTGGTTTTGGAAGGGAAGAACCAGAGGGAGAATTTAGCACTGTGCCAAATTCTCCCTTTGTTTCTTCCATTCGAATTTGCTCTTGCCCACGCAGACGTGCTTAAGAATTTACATTTTAATGAAAAGCTCTGCTTAATAAATTCGGACAATTATGTAAAGTAACCAAACATATGAACTTAAAAATTACGAATCTTTCGATACCTGGTTCGATGTTCAGTTCACTGGCTTTCGGGAGAAGTAAGAAAAACATAGATTGATACATACATACACTCAGTTTTTACAAAAAAATATTTTGATGACAGGGTCACGAGGTCAAATAACTTTTGTGCGTAGCATTTTAGACATTTTCCAGCACATATAAAGAAATGGTAAACGTGGAGAGTAGTTCTTTCAAATGTAAAGAAAATTGATGTAATTTTATTAGCGTCTGTGATCTAAAATTGCATAAAACTGCATGGAATGTGTGTGAAGAACAAACATACAATATAATAGTGCCACAGAGTGATAAAGTAAACACTTCAAACAGTTACAACCCTCACTTTGTCTCAGACTAATGCAAGAGCTGTTTTGCAGTATTCATCTTTTAAATATCCACAATTTTAACATTATTCAGTGAATACTTCACTCAATATCGCCGAAAGCGCCAAATTAAAAACAAATTCGAAAAAAAAGTCATTTTTTTGCCAATTTTGTCGCCAACATGGCGATATGTCGCCAAGTTGGCGACGAAATATTGGCGACCAGAAGTAAAGCGATCTATCAGCATGATGTTGCTAAATTACAACATCCCTTAATTCTGCATTGAAATTAACATATTTACCCCAAACAGGGTAAAAGACCCCCTTGGGAACATTCGAATGTAACCAAAAGGTTAGGCGCATAACTAGACCCCACTCAAAGTTCACATGCGAAATTTCAATCTTCTACGCCACACAGTTTTTGAGTTATGCGAGATACATACATAAAACATGAATACATACCTACATACGTAGAAAGCCGTCATGTATTTTTCTGTTGTCCATACGTTCGTAGGTACAAATGCATGTGCAAATAGGCCGAAAAAACTACTCAGCATTCATTAATGCGTGATTAAAAAAACATTTTAGATCGAAAATTGAGGGGAAGTTTTTCCGCGATTACAATACTACCTTTACGATGTAAAAGAAAGTTCGAATAAATAAATAAATAAATAAACCCGAAATGTAATACATAAATAAACACTAAAAGTAATGGATCACTACATGCCATATAAAAATATACAAAAGTGAAAATATCTAAAACCAACTTCAAGTATTTCTAACTCAAAATTTAAGGTGGTCATTCACTGGTCAAATTAGTGGTCATTCACTGGGTCAGAGGTGGTCATTCACTGGGTCTTTGCGCCATTTTTCCTTCGAACACCCCAAAAATCCGGAAGCGGTACCTTTCAAGTTCCATCATTTTTTTTACGCATTTACATAAATCAATAAAACTATTTAAACTATCACGAACAAAATATTACACTATTTAAAATTACTACGATTTTTTAAAAATGAAATTTTGCTTAAGTGGTCATTCACTGGTCTGTCTACCCTATAAGTTATGCTTCAAAATCGTCGGTATAACTTTAATACCCCCCCCCCCCCCCAAAAAAAAATTACGCGCCAAATATGGCACTTTCTACGGACTTTTTAGGGTTGCTTTTTCTTATTTTGGTGTTGCCAATTTAGGCTTTTTTCAGCTTTTAGGTTTTTGCCAAATTTAGTATTTTCTTGCATTCTGTACCATTTTTTTGAGTTATTTTTTAAAGTTTTGTGGCAACAATTTTTTTGTGGCAATAGCAAAAACAGGTATTTTGCTTGGCGAGAATAAAAAGTCGTCAAATTTTCGATTTGGAGGGTATATCAAAGTAGTTCCAAATCGTCTTTTTAACCACCGGACAGCAAATGTAAGCAAATTTTGAAAATGACCCATATACAGTGAAACTCCAATTTTACGTCCCTCAAATGTTCGTTTTCCCCGCAATTTACGGTTTTTTTTAGCAGGTCCCTTCTACTGGTACTTCTATGTATTTCCCGTATATCACATTTTCCCGTAATATACTTTTTTGACCTAGTCCCTTGAAAGTTTAAAATAGGGGTGTCATTGTACTTCCGAGTATTTTATACGAAAGGCCAATGGACAGTACCGATGTTGAGGCGGAAGTCCTCTGATAGAAGCTGCCAAACAAGCTGGTAGCTGAAGAATACATAATTCCAATTTAGTTACATACAGATTTAATTTTTTTTTTCTCTTGTATAGTTTGATATTATTTATGCTATCCTAAATTTTGATGTGAATCCCTTGAGTACAAAAAATGACAAAAATGGTTTAGGTTTGATTGTTAGGTCCGTAACAGTGGAACTGCACGAAATTGAAAATTTTTGTTTTGATAAAAATAGCGATGATAGTTCAATATTTTAAAGCAATTACAATGTCTTTATTTTAAATTCTGAAAATTCAGAACAGGAAGAGTTTATATTTATCTCTCAGAATGATACACTAAATATTTTTTTTATACAAGTCCATACTGACTTTTATTGTTAACACTGTCTTTATATTTACTTTAAATTCGTATTGACAGTTTCAAGGGTAGTCATGAAATTTCAGTTTCAGCAAGTATATTTTTTGCTGCAGAACAAAATAGAAATTCTCTGAAAAATTCAAACCGTTTTAAGAGGAAGTTGTAGAGTAGTTAGAGCCTGGAAAGAATATTTTTCTGTACTATAGACAATCCTGAGCCCAAGTCAAATGACAACGTGTACTATCTGCTTTTCTTAGGTCAAACCATCCGCATATTTACGTATGCGTCAGGTCTTCTCTCAAACCAAAATAGTGGTGATAGGTAAGATAACAATAAGGGGAAGAACAATAAGAAGCATTTTGAGCCGTATCAAACAACGTAGAACGCTGCTAATTTCAAATACGTAGTTTAGTTGAATATGTCAAAAGGATAGCAAAAAAATGCAAGTTTTAAATTGAAAACTTCGGAAAGTTCTTACTCACAGCTCATCACCCTTTTTTAAAGTGGATTGGTTCCCGAGTGCTTGGCGCGGTTTCATGGGCGAACAGTATACTGTCTTTTCCTTTTTCATAAAACTGAATAGGCTAGGCTAGAAAACCGGACGTTTCGATTTATTGGACTGCATGACTGTAATATTTTTTTCTTTTTCAGGTCCGTCGTGGTCTCCAGGCGTTGAGTCAGAGAATCATCGGCAGCAACACCATTGTACAGGGGGCTCTCCCAAATATACTGAAGGACACACCTGAGTCATTCTTTGACAATAACATCGAAACAGTCCAGGTACTTAAACATACTTATTCATGCAGTGGTGGCTTGTTTCTTGCACATGGTATAGACTATGGTGTCTTCATGCATCCTTCATAGTGTTCTATTTTCCACACTGCTCGACATTGAAAATGCAACACCAAGAAGGAGTGGTCAGAAATTCATGCAAATTTTACCGTAGACGCACGTCACTGAGTTATGCAAATGATATGAAATGCGCAGCTCTCCGACGCACGTGAAGTAAGATATAAGAGAATGAAGTTGAAAAGTGGGCTATGTTCATGTTGGTTTTTCTGCCAGACTAATTATCGGAGAAATTTGGTTTTTGTCTCGAAGGATACGTGTGATAGGAGAAAATGCCACGCCGTCCTCAACGAAGACACTTCCAGCATATAGACGACTTTACAAGGGGTATGGTGATCGGACTGAGAAGGGGAGGTTGGTCCATACGTCAAATTGCAGCTGATACCCACATGGATGCAAGCACTGTGCATCGGCTGTGTCGGAGATGGTTGGAAAGAGGAAATGTAGCCACATTGAGGGGTGCAGGTGCAGCCAGAGTGACGTCAGACCGCTTGGATCGACGGATTCACCGACAAGCTGTGGCGGACCCGCAAGTCACTTGTACGTCGATTCTGCAGCACGTGCAAGGTACCCTGGATGTTCCTGTGTCGACCAGAACCATTTCCCGTCGACTGGTTGCACGTGGCCTGCAATCACGGCGCCCGCTAATAAGACTGCCATTGACCTCACAGCACAGACTCCAACGTTTGGAATGGTGCCGGACCAGAGCGACTTGGATGGCAGAATGGCAAACCGTAGTGTTCTCAGGTGAATCTCGCTTCTGTTTGTACAGCGATAGTCATCGCATACGTGTGTGGCGTCGACGTGGAGAAAGATCTAATCCGGCAGTAACTGTGGAACGCCCCACAGCGCAACAACGTGGCATAATGGTTTGGGGCGCTATTGCATACAATTCCGTATCACCTCTAGGTCGTATTCGGGGCACTATGACGGCCCAACGATATGTAGATAATGTACTGCGGTCGGTGGCAATCCCCTACCTTCAGGGTCTGCCAAATGCAATTTTTCAACAGGATAACGCCCGGCCTCACAGTGCTCGAATCAGTCAACATGCTCTACGAGGTGTACAGATGCTTTCCTGGCCACCATACTCTCCTGACTTGTCACCAATCGAACATGTGTGGGACGTGATTGGACGCCGTTTGCAGAACCTGCCACTGCCTCGTTCAGAGGACGAACTGTGGCAAATGGTTGAAAGGGAATGGAGTGCCATCCCTCAGGACACCATCTGCAGGCTTATTGACTCCATGCCTAGACGTGTTTCTTCGTGCATCGCTGTCCGCGGTGGTCCTACTTCTTACTGATCCGACGCCGTCCTCTCTCTAAATTTTTTATTTTGAAATAAATATCACTTATTGTTCCATGCTGTCTCTGTCTTCTTACCAAATTTCATCAATTTCTGACCACTCCTTCTTGGTGTTGCATTTTCAATGTCGAGCAGAGTATATCAAGGACAAAAAAACCATATTTATTTATCCGTAGTCTCCTTAGTCCTAAAATAAAGCATCAGGGGAGCCCATACCCCCCCCCCCTTCAAGCTCAGTGGCACAACCCCCCACCAATTTTTCACAACCCTCTTATCCTTTTTATTTTTACCCCTCTTTTCCGCTTTATTAATTCTTTAAAATATTATTTATTTTTTTATAAATTATGACAATTATTTTTTTATATATTATTAATTTTTTAAAAGTTCGAATTATGCGCAGAATAGAATCACTTTTTTCACTTCCAGACATTCCAAGCAGACACACACACAAAATGAATAAAAAAATAATAAAAAATAAAAGAAATAGTTTATAAATTAAAAAAAAAATCATGAATAATTTTTATTAAAAAAAATTGGTAAATAATTTAAATTAAAAAAAAATAATAAGTAATTTAAATAAATAAATAAATAAATTTACCCTCCCCCCCAAAATTTTGATAGTCGTGACATAATCACCCCCCCCCTGTTGGCACCCCTACAAAGCCTGTGTAAAAGTATTGATTTTCAGATAATGTAGGCTCTAAATACTTAAAAAACGAAGTACTATTTAGTAGCAGATAGTTGGAACTGCGATTCAAACCACTAAATTAAAAAAAAAAATCATTCATTATTTTTAGGGGCATAAGCCAAAAAGATAAAAGTACAAGGTGTGTCTATTAAATTCTAGGACTGAGGATAATACAACGGAATGAATAATAAAAAAACAAACATACTTGTTAGTCCTCAAAACATCATCTCTGGCGTCCTTGTGTGTACGTCGGTACAAATTCTGAAAACGTGCTTCGCAGTCCTCTGAAGTTATTCTTTTCTTTTATGTCTTCTATGTCCTGAAATCGATGCCCTTTCAGAGCAGCTTGCTTTTCTCTACATTTTCATTCTTCAACTGCACGTTTAGTCCAGGAATTGAATAGTCACACCCCAAAACTTATGCCTGCTCTGAAAGGGCATTGACTTCTAGACGTATAGGATGAAAGACAAATGCAACAACTTAACTTAGAAGCCAGGGCTGTAACCAGACCTCAGTTTCGGGGAGGGTTTTACCAAACCTATTTCTCGTGAAATCTATAAAGTCAATAAAATTTGATTTCATGTCCTGTTGATTTTTGTTATAATAGGGAAATGTTAAAAAAAGAGGAAAAGACTCATCTTTTCAATGAAGGGAGAAAGAAAACTATATAGATGAGTTTACTCATAGACGCGCATTCGAAGGAGTACTTTTGGAATTTTTATCTTACGGGGGGACACTAATAAGATGTGTTAAATATAGAGTTTGGTACTTAAAATTTGAAGAATTTTGGTGTTTTCTTTAGTGGTATTAAAAATAAGAATGGAAAGGTGTATTTAAAAAAAATATATTTGCAATAAATACAATAAAAATAAGTACCGCAGAAAAAACTTATTTTGTACAATTATTCAACAATGATAATTTCATTTTTCAAATGCAGTTTCAAAGTAAATAAGAAAATCAAAATAAAACAGCAATAATAATTTTTTCAGTGAGAAATTATTAAACGCATTTTTGTAATAAATTGACAAATATCGGAGATTGTTTGAACCCTAAAAACTCACCCCTTAAATGTGGCCCTGTTTGAAGCATATTTTCAGAGGATTACGACGTGAGTTTCTGGAATACGTACCTCAGTGTACAGAAGCTTGTGAATACTGGAGGTGATTATTTTAAGGACTACAAAACGCATGAGTATTTTTTACTATTCCCATTCCATTATAATAGGCCCAGTCCTGGAATTTAATAGACAGACATTGTAATTTTGCGTCTCTCTTGATTTTGTAGTTAGTGCTGTTTGACTGTAAAGTGATGATGCGCTTTATTAATTTGAATGTATCTTTCAGAGGAACGCCGTGCTGTCTTATTCTATCCTTTCAGAGGTTCCGGGTTTGTGTCCGATAATGCCAGCAGGAGCTATGTACATGATGGTAAGGAAATAAAATCTTTGCAACTTCATTATGATTGGAAAATTCAATCATTAATGCATTCATTTTGAAATTATCTGCTTAAAGGCTATGGATAGCTTAGTGGTTAGGGCATTGCATCCGAGATTGGAAGGATGTGATGCCTAAGGTAAAAAAGATTCACTGAGCTGCGGGAAAGTCTAGTGTTTAGTCACGGAGTTGTTGCAATGCATACAGAAGACTGGAGGAAATCTCCTTCCCCTTCAGGCTCGTGCCGAAATTGTGCAGGTCGAGATGACTAGAGGCGCCATATCTCGTCTGTTAATCTGGTTATCACGCTCTGTGTTTAAGAGGGATGATAATCACCTACTGGGTGTATAAAATGGCCATTACATTTGTGGCGTTGAAAAGAGTGGATGCTGAAAAGGTAAGCGTTCGTCTCCGCATCGAAAATCCAAAACTGTTTCATAAATTTAAGTAACCTTAATTGCAGACATATTCGTTCTATGAGTTTTTCTATTATCTATATACACAGTCCAGTCACATTAATGTGACCACCACGTACTTTCGACTTCGACGTTCAATAAGTAATCACAGAAGGCACTTAGTAGCACAGTGCAGTTGAAGGTATACAAAGGGTGTGTGAGGGTTTTGGAAAACATTTCTATCGTTGGCGTAATGTAAAAACGAACGAATTTATACGACGTACAAATGGGCATGATCATTGGCTTTCGGGAGAAGGGTGGAAGCATTTCCAAAATGGCTGAGTTTTTGAGCTGTTCGCTTGCCGCCGTGGTAAAAAGTGTGCCGTGAATGGCAAACTGGGACTGTCCAAAATCAGCTACATGGAAAATGTGGTGCACCAGGAGCCATAGATCACAGAGGCGAACGATGGCTGCGGAGATGCGTTCTGGTTAATAGACGGGCTACCGTTGAGCAACTGACCCTTCAGATGAACCAAGGGGCTACCAACATCGTCTCCCAAACTACTGTTAGCGGACGTTGCTGTGTCTAGGCTCCGAAGCAGAAACCTGGTACATGCTCGTATGCTGATTACTGTCCATCGACGACGAACCTTGGAATTTGCATACCAGTACCGCAGCTGGACTTCCATTGAGTGGCAACAGGTGGAATTTTCTGTTGAAGCACGTTTAATGCTCCATCGGACCGATGGACGTTGGCGTATGAGGCGTTAAAACCTCTGAAACCAAACATCCTGCAGCATTGTCAGAACGGTCCAAGCTGGAGGTGGGAGCATTATGGTTTGGGGAATGTTTTCCTAGCATTCCCTGGGTTCACTGATCAGTGTGAAAGGTACGATGAATCAATACAAAAACGCATCTGTCCTTGCGGACCATGTCTACCCCCTATATGCGCATTGTGTTTCCTCAGGATGATGGCATCCATCAGCAGGACAATGCGAAGTGCCATACAGCTGCCAGTGTACGCGCGGGACTCGAAGAGCACCAGGATGAGTTTACCTTTCTCCCCTGGCCAGCAAACTCTCCTGACTCAGTCCCGATCGAGAATATGTGGGATCATCTCGATCGAGTTATTCGCGCCATGGATCCTCACTCGCCCAATCTAGCACAGTTGGCCCCAGTATTGGAGTCGACATGGCTCAAACTACTAGTGAACACCTTCAGGGCCCTAACTGAGTCTCTTCCTACATATCTCACAGCAGTCCGCTCGGTGAAAGGTGGTTATTCTGGCTTTTGACAGGTGTTCACATTAATGTGACTGGACTGTGTATATAAAAATGGATGTACGTATATATATTTGTTTGCATGTTTGTTCCTTATACTAATCTACAGTTTTCGTCGGATTTTCATCAAACTCGGCACAGAGGTTCCTCGATGCACAAGAATTTACATCGGCGGGGTTTTGAAATTAAAAAAAAAAAAAAAAAAAAAAAAAAAAAAAAAAAAAAAAAAAAAAAAAAAAAAATCCAAAAACCTCAAGATTGAAATTTTTTGTTTCAAAGTATCCCTTTTCTTCAATTTTGAATATGTAGAGTAACAGCAATGAGCCTTCAAACATACAAATTTATAAAATTTCACCCATTTAAATATAAGTATTTTCCAAGAAAATTACGATTAGGGCCCTGCTCCACATTGACGTAAAGCAGAAACGTAAAATGGATTACATAGTTGTTCCTATGGAAAGTACCCGGATTTTCGGTTTCGGTCGCGTTTTACGCTGATGTGGAGCAGGGCCCTAACAATGAATTATCAAACTTAAGGCTCACCCAGGGGCGGCATTTCAACATTCATTTGTTACAACATTCATTGCACAACAATCATTTGTTAGAGGGGGCGAGTTTGTTAAATATGAAGCACCTCAGTAAGGAAAAAAATGCATATTAGGGAAAAGAAGGATTTCTTAAACTGAATTTAATTTTTGAAAAATTGGAGTTATTAAAACAATTTACATTTTTATGATCAAACTTTAAAATTATTTTGTAATTAGTTATTACATAAAATGTCGTGATTAGAAATTAGTTTTTAACTTTTAGTCAAGTTTTAATCTGCGATGTTTAGGAGTCAAGAATAAGTTTTTTCCCCATCGATTTCCAGTGTCTTGGGCTATTTCCGAAACAGCTAAAGTTGCAAATTCTTTCTTGTCCTGTTGTACTTGTTTCAAAATATTTTTTTCAGATTCCTCTGTTGTAAGAAATAATCTTGACTCTTGAGATGAGTTTTAATCAATTTTTGTTGAAAATTAGCAATCTTGTTTAGTTCCTTTTGCACGTGATTGTTGATTTGTGTTACACATAAATTGAATTTACCCATTTTTTAACATTCTACGAAAATTATTTGGGGGTGCGACCGCCCCCTCTTGCCCCTCTTATTTGCCGCCCCTGGGCTCACCTATTTCATTTTAGCATGAAATAAGTTAAAAACAATTGTAATTTATGCTCTAATCACTTTAGAACATTGTTGTATTAATAAGCACCCGGGCAACGCCGGGTAATAAGCTAGTGCAATATATACAACTCCCTCTTAAACTTTAGTTGTTATACTATGCATTTCTGGATTTATGAACTCAAATTCAGAATATGGATTTTAGACTACCTTGATCCTGTGGATTGAGATAGAAGTCATCTAGATCAGTGGGGCCTAACCTACGCCCCACGGGCCACATGTGGCACGCGAAGCTGCTCCATCTGACCAATTGTTTTTCTCAATATTACAAGGCACGAACTGTTCTAGGAACTTCTAAAACAGACGTTCATCTTCGTTCATATCAAGAAGAATTTCTCCAAAATTTGGAGTCAAATCCGGTCAAAAACTAGCTTCTAAAAGACAAATGGAAAATTGATATCGATAAATTGAGCAGAGAGTAATGAAATTTATATTACTTTAGCAGGGTTTTTTCTTTTCATTTCATACATTTTCAGTATTTTTATACTTTTCATCAATCGTTGGTATTAATAAAAATAATTTAAAATTAAAAAAAAAAAAAAACATGATTCAATTTTTTTAAGTCATGAAGCATAGCATTCGTAAAACTCTTTATGAAGCTAAAAATTTAGATTTATTTCAAAAATTCAAGTTTTTATGCAATAGGCACTAAACGTAAAATGTTGCAGTAATTGAGTTACATTGAATAAAGATATTTGAGCGACCAGATTTCAGTCACTGTATTTGAGCCATCAGATTTTACGCTTTTATTGCAAATGTGAGAAAATTTGGCAGACAACTAATGAAAAAAAAACTGTCAAAAGAAAAATGTTTCAGAATTTGAGAAAAATATTTATTAAATTTAAAGAAGACTTTTGTACGTTTTTACCAAAGTAATTAATATTGAATCCTTAAGTGTAATGTAGCGAAATAACCACATATTTTTAATACTTGCGTCATTGGACTTCAACAATAATCGTACACCATAAATAATGCAATAACAATTTAAAGCACCTTTACTTTATCTTCGTCAGGTAACGGTCCCTAAATATTATTTTCACTGAACCTAAAACTGTATTTTTGTGTCTATTATAAACTCAAAAATATATCTTTGTCATCTAATGCACTGAAGATTTTATCTCAACTGTAAATGCGAGGGGGACTAAATCGTTCTTTACCAACTAAATTTCTCTTGGTGCAGTTTGTTAAGTTATAGTGCTGTTTTGAATAAAGTGTATGGAATAATGGAATTTTAAATTTCAGGTGGGAATACAAAAAACTTTCTTCCCGGGCTTCAAACACGATCTGGATTTCGTCGAATGTCTGATGTCGGAGCAATCTGTCTTTTGCCTGCCCGGATCGGTAAGTTTTTGCTAAACTTCAGAAGAAAACAACTGAAATTTAAAGACAACTGAGGAGCTTGATGGTAAAAGCAAGGTGACCATGACCATACCCCTTTTTTTAAACAGCACAATCCCCTTTTCCGGTAGCCTGTCCCGTTTCCCAGAAGCAGGATGTTAAAGATCTCGTTATCTAAACTGACAGTAAAACACTCCCTGGCTGAAGGTATACAGGAAAATCTTACGTGCAAGATAAAAACCTAGCTACAGTTTTAAAATCAGCACACACAGGTTTATTTTACTTTGAAAACATCTCAAAAATCGAACTCAATACTGTCCGTCCATGAAAATAGCGCTTCGGACTCGCAAACAGTTCCACTTAAAAAAGCGTAGATGGGTTGTGGGGGATAACTTTACGAAGTTTTCAATTTAAAACTTGCATTTGCTATATCCTTTTGACTTATTCAACTAAACTATGTATTTGAAATTAGCATCGTTCCACGTTGTTTGATACGGTTCAAAATCTTTTTATTGTTCTTTCCCTTATTGTTATTTTACCCAACACCCCTATTTTGGTAAGATCAGAGAAGATCTGACGCATGCGTAAATGCGCGGAAGGTTTTACCTAAGAAGATCAGACAGTTAGAAATTGTGTTAGAAATCCTTCCTCAGTGCTGTTTATGAATATATTTCTTCTTTTTAGGATTTCTAATACTTTTTTATTTAAAGTACCGGGCTTATTAATGAGAGAATTTTTTTTATTTTAATTTTAAAATTTACGCTATAAAGCGACTGATAATTAGGGTAACGTTCTTTTTGGGACTTCTATTAATACTTCTCATGAATATTTTAAAAGTGAATATTCTCAAAAAATCTAGAATACCCATTTCTTCACCACTGTAGAGGTTTACATACTTTGTATAATAACGGGGTAGAATTTGTTGTAAATAAAAGGTATTACAGTACTATCATAATATTTATATTCAACAGAGATTGAGAAAAAATATACACATATATTCGTTCAAATATTACTCTTGATCGATACAGTACCAAAGGATTGCAGTAATTTCCTTTCACGTATTTATTTTAGGATACCCGCTTTCATTCGTTATTCAGATTTCGCAATTTCCAATAATAAGCACCGAGTTCACACACTATCCAATGCTTGAAAGTTTGTGTTTTTTCTACATATCATAGTAATTAAGTAATTTGTTTAATAAAATAGAGAATTAAAATTAAAAAAAAAGAGGAAGAAAATCGTAAGTTGCTACGCTTATCATTGACTAAGCACAAATTTCTAGTAAGTAAAATAAACTCATAAGCAGCACAATATTAAAAGTTCTTAGAGGGAATAAATTCTTAGATGTCCAAGAAAATAATCGTAATAACTGTAGAACAAAATTCTTCCAGTGATCTGATTGGTTAGAGCTTTAAATGGGTTGATGATAAAATCATTTCGCCATAGATTTCAAAACAAAAGGGGGAATACCCACTTTCTTTTGCAATTTGTGTTGCCCTGAAAACTCAATATTCTTGAAGTCTCCTATATT
>JAXGGA010005627.1:0-35000 GCA_038373865.1 Uloborus plumipes
CTATTAGGAAATAGACAAAGAAAAATATCCTATCTGTAACTCCGAACTGCTCCACTGTAGTGCTTCAAAACCGGCGCCAATCGATTCCTCATGGCCAAAAACCCCAGACCCCCAAGTTTACCAGAGTTTATTAATTCTGGAGCGATATTTGACTTGACAACCATTCCTCGTATTATAGTATAGGATATTTTATATCTTGAAAAGAATATTTGCATGGCCGTATAGTCAAATGGCATCTTACTAATATTCAATTCCTGATATACTTCATGTCCTGAAAAATATTCATAAGTATCCTAATTATTTAACTTATAACAACCAAATAATCAGTTTAAAGTGCTTCCATGTTTGTGGTGAATATTATACATGCCCCAGAATTATTGTAAAACATTCGTTTTTTCTTTTAAAGTAAAGTTACATGTTAAGCATCGATGTTTCAAGATCATCAATCATTGACATTGTTAATGTGTTAGAATGCTTTAAGTGTTCGGCTTTTGGAAAAAGAAGATGTATGGTATTTAAAACTACACTTCTGAATAGAGAAATAACATTATTAGATTAAAACTAATTTCTTACTTTAGAATATTTTTTTTAATCAAAAACTCATTTAAGTATGGCTTTACTGTGCTTCATTAGCTTTTTTTTTTCTTTTAACACTCGGTTAAGCTTTGTCATTTTGTTCACCCTGTATTTATGCGGAAGAACCTTAATAATCTGAATCTCTTTTGTTCAAAACTCTTGGTTAACCAGAATTTGTTTTGACCAGTTTTTTTTTTTTTTTTTTTCATTAAATTTTCAATTCATTGCACGTCAAATAATATGCGTACATGTGTACACTGTACACATATTATTTAATGTTTTCAAAAGCATTAAGTTCAAGTTTTGAAAAGATGCAAATTTTTTGCCTATTGACAAAAACACAATTTGGTATTTGAGAATCTTATTTACAAATGAAATGTGATTAAAACTAGGCTTACTTTCAGATCTTTTACAGGAATGTCCAAATACTTATGTATAGCTGTACCCCATATGGTTTCTAAATCATTTAAAACTGAACTTAATGATCCACCTATACCTGAATGTACATTTAATTGACCTCGTCTAATTGGCCAATGTATATTAAAATTTTCTTCGGGTTTCAAGTATAAAACCTGAAAGTAAAATAAAAATTATTACTCAAGTTTTTCATTTCAAAAAAATTAAAAAGTAAATTTTTTTAAAAATTATTATTTAAAATTTACTTCATGAAAAGGATTGAATACCGTTAAAAATACAGGTGGTTTGTTTCACATTATTTTGGTGATACATGCAAAAATTTTCTGAACCTAATTTTGAAATTTTCGTACTTTTTCCACTGAAAATACAAAAAAAAGAAAAAAAGAAAGTTTAAAATCATTGAATACTTTCTTTTTTGCATTTTCAATGAAAAAAAGAAAATTAAAAAGCTGGCTGTCAAAGTCTATGTGAAACACTTTAACACCTCGGATTGACACAGGAATAAAGAGTTTCGAAACGACTGAAGAAACATTATTCTTACAAAATGATTAATGACATTTGAGACAACTAATTATGAAGCAGAATTACAAAGAGGTAAGGGGAATGTTTAAGCTAAAGATTTCAGTAAAAGTTCATCATATAACGCCGATTTTAATAACGAAACATTTGGAGCAGGTGCCTTTTAGCGGCGAACATCGGTGCAGTGTTGGGATCATTGAGTACACATCAGCGCTGCTAGATGTGCAAATCTATTGGGGCTGTGAATAACTATATTTTACAAATTAAACTATTGTTCAATTTTGAAAAAAAAAAGAAGAAAATACAAAAACGGGAGAAATAAGTACTCAAATGTACAATCCGGAGAACTGAACAAAAAACAGGAGTCTCCCATGCAAAAGGAGAAAGTTGGGAGATCTGTCATAGGGACTTCCAATTAGATAATGAAGTGAAGGAAACTGCAGAAATTCCTTAAGAATCAACCATGTCCTTCCTACAGCAAATGGCGGTATACTTTTTGAAAAAGTTTACTTTAAAAAAAATCTTAATATGGCAGACAAAGTAAAAAAACTGATTTTATTAAACATTTAAGATTTACAAAGCATCAATAAGTAAAAAATAAGTTCTCAATGAGCTGTAATTTAGCGAATGATGAAGTTCTTTGTTCAAGTCACTTTGTTGTTGTCAATACATGTGTTCAAGTTTAACACATATTTGCTTTTAAATTGTAGCCTAATAACTGAGCTAGAATTTGTTACACATGTGCATATTTTGAATATATGTGGTAAATATTTTTAATTTGAAGATCAAATATGAACTTAAAGAATAACGAAAAGACAAACAAATGCCCTTATGCTTAAAAATAAAACTATTAATACAACGCTGAAAAGCTTAAAAGCACAAATGCGCAGGAACACTGCAGACACATGTTTCGGTGTAACAAGGAACACATTTTTTAATGCAAAAAATGTGATCTTATAGGTGTGGATGTCTCTGTACCTATAAGCTAATATTTTTTGTATAGAAAAAGGCGTTCCTTATAATGCCGAAACATGTGTCTGCAGTATTCATGCGCATTTGTGCTTTTCAATGGCGTATTATAGGCTTTCATAAGCAATAGCGTCCAATTAAAAGAGCTAACAATCATAATAAAACATTTGAATTGCATTTAGAACCTGAAGATGATAGAGTACTCATAAATTTGTCGTAAACTATTCCAGCCATTTACAAAAATGACTTACTTCATCCCCAATCACAAATTCTTGACCTTCTTCGAGGGAAGTCCAAGATACATCAGACTTTCCACAAACAACATCTGGCCTTGTGTCTTTATTGTATTCAGCAATCTAAAAGTAAATACATAATAACCAATATTGTTAGGTAGGGAAAAGGAAAAGAACGTGAGCAAAAGCTATCGAAAAAAAGGAGGGTGGGAGCAAGTACCTTAATAGAAAAATAAAATTTATTGCAGAATAAAAATGATTAAAACAGCTTTTTATACATTGAAAATGAATTGGAAGAAAATATTTATGATAGTTCAAAATGTCTTTAATGTTTTTCCCTCATAAATAAAATTGCAATGATTAAAAAATAAATTTCATAGAGTGAAAAATGATAAGCCATAATATCAGTCAAGAGTCCAAGAGTTTTTCATGTCTAGAACAAATTACAAAATGCGTTTCAAGCTTTTCTTCTGATTAGCACAACATAAAAAAAACTTACAACTTGGAGGGGCACTGAATATCTTAATCTTCCTTCTCTAGTTAAGCAAGATGCAAGAACTGAGCTGATAGCATTGTGAATTTCGTCAAGCTGGGAAACCAATTCTGGGGTCTGAAATCCAAAAAAGACAAAAACCTTAACACATAAATAAAAAATAAGTTTTTTTTTCCAGTTCAAATAATTAAATTTACCTAGTGCTAAATTTCAAACGTTCCTTTAGAATTTTTGAACAAAGATATGCTAAATAAAACAATTAACTACTACATCAAGTTAAACGAAAACTATTAGCTTCGGGGAAAATAATAAATTTCAATAATGAAAGGGCTTAAAGGAAGCCTTTCAGCAATCTGATGATTAAGGCTCTGCTTTTATCAATGTTTTTTTAATTTTTATTCATTTTTAACCGAAAACAAATCCTTTCTGAAACTGTTAAGTTAAATAGAACTGCTGAAATGAATGTTTCAAGGATAAAAACATCTTCAAAGCACCCTGATGAGAGAAACCAATTCGTTTTATGTCACTGTTTTATAATTTTAATGAAAGTTTTCTAATATTCCAACAGATTTGATTTATACAATTGGTCTTTTCTCACAGCTACAAGACTTTGTTAAAAAATAATTATTTGTGTTTATTTGGCTTGAACCAAGTGCTAACTATATCTGTTGAGTCTTTTCAATCAATTTAGAACTTCATTAAATTTCACCAGTTAACCTTTTGGAACCGGGCTGTTTTTTAGGAATTTTTCTTTCGGCCCAGGTAGTACGACAGTTGAACCACAGATTTCTTTTCCATTGAAAAGAGAAGGTATAAACTGTCGTACCAGACGTATGAAACCTTGAAAAAATCCCTGGCTCCAAAGGGTTCGAGTGAAAATCTCAACCCTGTCCTCTAAAAAAAAATAGTTACGGTACAGCATGTGTGCCGCCCGGCTACTAAAGGAGAAAGGAACAATCTCACGTTAGTTACTAACAGAGTAAAAAAATCAATAATTTTTTTGAAAAAAATCAAAAAAATCCGATTTTTTTAATTTAAATCAGATTTTCTTGATTTAAATTGGATTTTTTTTAAATAAAATTAGAAATTTCAGTTATTAATTAATTTACATTTATGAATGACTTTCTTTTAAGTTTTTAAAAATACAAAAACACCTTTGAAGTAAAGCTTCACCAAAAAACTATGATGTAAAACCGGATTTAATGCAAATACGTATGATTCTAATCACTTTTAATATCAACAAAATTATGAAACACTATACAGAAAAATTAAAGAAAATAAAGAAATTAAGCAGCATTGCATGAAATTTTAATAAAATGAGAAGTAAAATAAAAAATTTTTATGCAAAATTTTTAAAATTAAATATGACTTTTTCAACTGTAATGGAAAAAAAAAGAAAGAAATTAAGAAATTCAACAACTGTTAAAGTGTAGAGCTGGGAAATAACCAACTGATTATGTTTTTTTTTTCTGTAAGATATGTATAGGGCTCGAAGTTGACTTGTTAAAATTTTTAGGGGAATTTTAGGAATATTTTTCAAAATTTTAGAGGACTGCAACCTTCCACTATCTGTGGAGGGGGCATGAGTAGGATTACTTTTCGATTTATTAGATGGAAATCAAACCTTTAAAAGAAAATGAAAAAAAATAATGAAATTGGGATTGTCCAAAAGAATTTTATAAGGATTAAAATAAAAAGTGATTTAAATCAATGATTTTTTTTTTAATCAATTGATTTAAATAACGATTTAAATCACTGATTTAAATCAATTGATTTAAATCATTGACACCCTGGTTACTAACAATGCTAATATAGAATTAATGATCAATAATGATGAAGTTAAATTCACAATAAACTCAATCCACATCTCTCTCTCTTTAATACCCTCTTTTAAATGCAAAGTGAATTTCTTTGTTGTCTTTACATTCTAGCTCTTTCAACAGAGCTACAATTACTTAAGTCGAAAACAAAGAAAATAACATTCTCTAAAAAATTTAATTAATAGCAAAATATCACTTTTAAATTAACAGAAGAAAAGCTGCAATATACTGCTGAGATTTATTGAGAAAAAGGTAGTAAGAAGAAAAATTTAAAAACCCTACCATATTAGCTAAAGACATTAAGTATTCATCTTTATGAACAGGAGCAATACCGAGTCGGTTTCGTCTGGCAATAACATGACGAATCACTCGTGGAAACTGGTCTGACGCACGTCCTATTCGCAGATACATAGACCCAGGGTGAATGACAATGACAGAGGAAGGTTGAATTGGCTGAAATTAGAAAAAGAAGAGAAAATAGAAAATATGCACAAAAGTAATGATAAAAATAGCAATAATAGTTACTTCAGTCTATTCATTATTTTAGATTGACACCATGCTTAATTTATTTTTAAAAAGATTTATATTAGTGCAAGTAGCTAGAGATAAATATGAATCTACAATAGAAAAAAAACTATTTGCAAGTAATACCAAACAACTCAGTTACAATATCCAGGGACTGCAGTTTTGCCCTTGTTTTGTGCTCATCAGAATGGAATAGCTATAATTAAGCAGTAGGCAAACAAATTTAATTGAGCACTGGGTGTTTATATGTGTCAAAAATATTGAAACAAAGTATGATATGGACAGAGAGCACAGATACAAAGGAGGGATGATAGGCCTGATTCCCCTCCATTAAGGGACTTATCCAGCTGGAACAGCAGTGTTTTGGAATCAAAGTTCTAAAAATGCAAATTTTGGAATATCTTTGGCGACATTAGGGGAGAGAATGGTATTTGGAGCTCGCTCCGGAATTAAAGTTTTAAGTAAAATTAAAGTTTCAAAAAAGGCTGTTTTAAACTATCTTAGTAGTGTTGGAAGGCCCTCACCAGGATTTTTCAAAATTGAAGTCTAAAAGAAGTGATTTTCAACATTTCAGGTAATGCTAGGGGAAGGGTTATGGTTCAGGGATCAACTACTGAGCTAAGGAATGTAAGTAATAAATATAATATATTCCATTGCTAAGTCTAGGATAATTTTTACTCAATGTCCAAACGAAATCAGTGTTAAATAATAAAAAATTTAATTCTGTTACATTCTGGATGTTCAAAACGCATCCCAATCAGAAGTTATATTTATTGTGCTGCTGCCAATAAATTAGTGAATGAATAACATTGGCCATCGGCCATCAAGGCAACCTCACCGGCAAGAGTCGATATTGATCACTTTGATGATTCTACGTGAAACAGTGAATTCAAATTTGATAAGTACATGTACCCAGAAAGCAATTTTTGCCCACAAACTGGGGTCCACCCAGACTTAAATTGGGTCCACTTTGCAGCTAATATGGTAAAAGTAGTTTCTTCACAAGACTTTGCATCTTAAAATGAGTCCCTTTAAAAGTTTTTATTGGTAAAAAAAACGTGAAGAAACCCTCCAGTTTCACAAGTATTCTCAGTGAAAGTCCTTTGAGAAATGGGGCTTCAGATTAGAAATTCGATATAGTAAATGTTTTTGCTCAAATATTATAAGATTTTTTTCCACAACAAATACCTAAAAAGTTTTTTCAACAAGAAAGAAAAAGGTTACATACAAATACGGGCTTAAAAATAAAAACCCAAACTAATTTTTATTTATAAGCGGTGAGAAGTGTTATGCGCTGAAAAATAGTTTTAAATGTAAAAGCAGATTTTTTTTTCAGCTAAAAGAGATTTTTATTGCAAAAATATTCACGATTTATACAATTAATTACTAGACTTAGCTTATTGGCAGCATCGAGCCTGAAACTTAACAAAGTTTATTTATTAGTTACACTAACGAAACATTTACCCTGCAAAACCAGTTTTAAACATATCAGTCAATGACTATATGAAATACCAAAAGAGGACACTATTTATGTGGGTTAATGACTTTTAATTTTATACAAATATTTCTCCCAAAAAATACGGCGAGGCCAAATTTCAGTTTCTATCTTTTGTTTTAACTACTTCAAAACATACTTCAACAATTGGTTCAGGAAGAACGGGAACAGAAACTGCTGGTTTTTTCAATATAATGGGTGCCATTTCTATAAACAATTTGGTTGTCACTTTATTAGACTAAAATAAAAGCTTCTTTCTCTCTCCGGCTCATCTACTGTTTTTGAAAAACATAAACAAAAGCTGAGCGTGTGCTGTTGCCAAACAGAGAAATCCATATTACATTACTTTACATTCAGGAGCATTTGCTAACTTAATTTTAAGAGAACCGTATGTTAGGCATTTCCTCTCCCTTATACTATGGCTCTCAAAAGTTGAGTTGTGACCTTGACAATGTTTTCATCTTTTTAGGATCAGAGAAAATTGGACGGATTATGGAAGTGAATTTGGTTAGAATACTTTTGTAAACTTACTAAGAAAGTAACATAACTCAAACTAACGCAAGGCAAAGAGCATTCCCGGCATTTCGAATATTTCCAGGGAATGGAGAAGAGGTGGTAAGGGGTAATGTAAATTATACCAAAAAGCAGCAAAGACATGGCCCGCTGCCCGCATATGTAAATGCATTAATTTCCCAAATAACTGGCCTGAAAAGAGGAAAACATTTTGAAGTTCACGACTTATCTCATCCAGTTCTCGGTTTGGATCCAGAAGCAAACCCTTAGGCAAAAAAATATTGCTTAAATTCTGTTTTGGGGACTTAAATTTTGAAAAATTCTGCCAATAGCATCACATATTTTGCATTAAGTGTTAATTCTCTTATCCTTTTGCATTACTCAGAGCTCTGTACTAGATACTAAATATTTAAAATATTTGGCAAATCTACTAACGTTAGCTGCATCATCAAAGTTGCTTAAAGTCTGGTTCTGAAACATGATTACAAACGACCATTCTGCTCAAAGCGAATTCTGAGAGAAAATAACGAATTTCAGTGAGTTGTCTGACCCACTATACTCACCCGACATTGCACCACCTAATTTCTCGTGATTCCTTTTTTACTTTCTTCTATATCTATTATATAGAAGAAAGTATTGGTTTCGTGAAAATTTTCGAATGTCGAATTTTGACGGATTTGCACGTTTTGAGGTGCGCTGAGTCCATTTCGACCAATTTTGGAAAATGTCTGTCTGTGTGTGTGTGAGTCTGTATGTGTGTGACCAGTTTTTGTGGCCGCGCTAGAGCAAAAACTACTGCATGAAATCGAACAAAATTTTTTTCACATATGTACCACCATGTGAACTGGTGCACCTGACTTTGTTTAGCGAATTCCTCCAAGGGGGTGGAGCAATCGCACGTGTTCTGCGCGTGGGTGATTGCTATATCTCAAGAAGTTACCGGCGGAATCAAACGAAAATTGGTCCATAGGTAGACACTATTGAGTACAGGTGCTGATTCAATTTGCGTGTCAATATCTCGAAGGGGGGTGGAGCAATCGCACGTGTTCTGCGCGGGGGTGATTGCTATATCTCAGGATGTAACAAGCGGAATCAAACGAAAATTGGTCCATAGGTAGACCCTATAGAATACAGGTGCTGATTCAATTTGTGTGTCAGTATCTTGAAGGGGGGTGGAGAAATCGCACGTGTTCTGCGCGGGGGTGATTGCTATATCTCAGGAAGTAACAGGCGGAATCAAACGAAAATTGGTCCATAGGTAGACCCTATTAAGTACAATCGCTGATTCAATTCGTGTGTCAATATCTCAAAGGAGGGTGGAGCAATCAAAAGTGCTTATTTTGTCATTGCACCTACTGTATCTCGAGAAATATTGCTGAGATTTGAATGAAATTTGGAATAACACTAACCCAATAAGGAAGCAAGCATCGATTAAATTTT
The DNA here is from genome assembly GCA_038373865.1 of Uloborus plumipes. Taxonomy (NCBI): domain Eukaryota; kingdom Metazoa; phylum Arthropoda; class Arachnida; order Araneae; family Uloboridae; genus Uloborus; species Uloborus plumipes. The sequence goes on from JAXGGA010005627.1 coordinate 9,001, forward strand.
GGCTCCAATCGCCCCAGGGGGAGGGTGGGGTGATTTTTGCGCTTAGTCAACAATGCGAAAAATCAATTCATTAAAAAATCGCTTTCACGCTATTTAATTATCAAAACAGCTGAAAACTTTCAATGATTTGAAATTTTTAACTGTTGCCAATTTCTTTTTACTAACAAATAAAATGTTTGCAATTAATCTAAACAAGGCTTTTGCAATGATTTCCAATTTCGCTCATTGATTCTGCATTTGCAGGGTTATTACGATAATTGGGAAATTGGAGCTGTTCTCAATTATTCGGGCGAGTACGTATTTTATTTTGTAACTGGAATTCATAAGATAGATATAGAAGAAAGTTTCGTGACGGCCACGACAGCTAGTTTTCAAACATGATTTCAGTTTCTTCATGATTCTCAAGATGAACCCGGCAAAAAAGGTTGTTAAGTGTTCTCACTCACCATCCCGCCATACACACCTGGCATTACATCACCTGATTTCCTTTATTCTGATCGTTATGTGAGAAAAAAGCTGGAAATTTTGACAATGTCCATTATGGCATCTCCAGATATTTTGCTTCGAATCCAATTGGTTTTTATCGATCCGAGATTGAAAATTTGAACACTATATGGAAAAAAGTTGTTGATGACGAAAGAAAGTACATCATTGATTAAAAACTAAAACTTTGTACGGCTCTATTTGCTTGGCAAAAAAAAAGAGAAGAAAAAGAAAAATAGAAAAAAGACCTTAGCTTTTAATCCCTTTTATGCATAGAAGTCTCATGTAAACAACTTTTGTCATTTCTTTATTTCTCAAAAAATATTACCAATTTTACAGAGCAAAAGTGCCTACATGATGAAATAGTCCTTCCTTTGTGTCATTATTATTATTGTTATTATTTTTTTTTAATTTTTTAAAAATAGATTTCATTACAGTATGACATCTTTAAAAAAATTGTCTTCAATTGGTTATATGTGTCCCTAAAACAGGCCAGTTATTTCAAACCTTTCAGAGGATGGGGGGCTGTACTCAATGAAAATGATACCAGAAAACAGTTAAAATCACACCCACTTACATAAAAATACATTGATTTTCCAAAGTCGGAGGGTGGGGACTGGCTTCCCCTAAATGATTAGCTTGCCCAAAGGGGAGGGGGGCACATGTGAACAAGATTAGTAAAACAGAACAATCATCATATTTCATGGAGTAATTCTTTTTAATTTGAAACATATACATATTGTTACAAATCTTGTAAATAGTTGTTGTTTTTCCTGCCTTGCATCATTTTCACTAGTTTTGGTTTTATCTGGCGACATGTTGCAAAAGTACCTGAAGATATCACTTCTACCATTTGTATACCGACCCTGTAACATTTTATAGTTTTTGCACTTACCCTAACTTTAATAAGCATGAAGACATTTTCGCTCGGAGTTATAATATTGTAGGTCTTTCTTTTTATTACTAGAATTTTCTTGAACGGATTATTTAAGTTTGTGAATGAATCGAATACTCCGGATTTTGCTAGAATGTTGTAAAATTTTCCTTCCGAGTATAAATAGCTGTCCAACTGCCTTGAATACAGTTAGTTCTTTTCAGATGTGACGTCTGAGAGACTCGTTTTATTCGCTCGGGCGAATGGTTGTTTTGCTTTTTTAATTTTTTAATTACTGTTCACGTTAGATACGTGATGCTGAGTTACTGTTGAAAGTACAGTGTACTGTTTGCTACCTAATTGCTGGATGTTTAGCAATTGTTTCCTGCTCCTATTGTAAATAAGTGTACACACGTGTAAATAAATTTATAGTTACTTCCTCAAGATTGAAATGCTCATTTAAGAAAGTTGAAGGTGCTACGGACTCGTTACAATATATACCAATTAACCAATTACAATGAAAGATTTGTAACTTATACTGTGACACTTTAAATTGTGTAGTAATGTGTGAAACAGAAAGAAAAATTTTCTGAAGTATATGACCCCGCTGACTGCCAAACTTTAAATTTTCTTAGCATCTTCTAATCACTGGATAGACAAGTAAAAAACTTATAACACTGTATAGCACAAAAATATTTTTATTATATAAAAATTATTCTTGCTCTATATTGCTTTTAAGTTTCATACAAAGTACGACGATGTAATTAAATGATTTTAGACTTTAGTCTTTAACCTTTAGGAACCGGGCGGTACTCATGTTGCACCATAAATATTTTTTCTTTAGAGGACGGGGACCGAAATTTTCACTCGAACCCTTTGGAGCCGGGGATTTTTTCAAGGTTTCATATGTCTGGTACGACAGTTTATACCTTCTCTTTTCAATGGAAAAGAAATCTGTGGTTCAACTGTCGTACTTGCTGGATCGAAAGAAAAATTTCCATATGAACAGCCTGGATCCAAAAGGTTAATTAAAGTAACGTAAGATATTTAGCTTTTAATTAAACATATACATTATTTCCTGTTACTGTTCTGTAGCACTAAATCTTTGACCAACTTTTAGTGCCAATAAATGAATACATAAATAAATAATTTTAAAAATAATACTTGAAAAATTACTTAAGTTGACTGTAGAAGAATAATAATTATAAATGTCTCTTCATTAAAAAAAATGTATTAATTCAATTAAAATTTTACACAATGTCTTAAATTTACTTGAATGTTCATATAATGGTTTTGGTTTTCAATAACAAAGTTTAGCTTATTAGTCTAAAATGTGTCTTCGTGTAAAGAAGACAAAGATGAAATTATGTACAATAAAGAAATAGTTACCAGAGAAATACAAAAAAGTCTAGTTTGAAACTTTAAAGTTTTACCAAGAGGTAAGACTGGTACTTCCATCACTTTTTTTTTTTTTTTTTTTGGTTCAAACTAGAAATGTGTTCCCGTTTCCCTACATGTAAAAACAGTTATGCCAAAACCCGCTTCCCTGGGGAAAAAAAAAATTCGGGATGCGGTAGTGGTGGGTGCCAAATAAGTAAGGTTGAGATCTGAAACATTTTTAACTCCTCTACAAGCATATTTCGTCTATTAAAAATTGGAAACTCTCTTTAAAATTTTGTCAAGAGTGTTTGCATACTCTGTATTTTATAAAGAAGTTTGGAAAATTGGAAAATGAAACAAAAAAAAAGGGGGGGGGCACTTGGAACTTTTAAAGTATAACATTTGAATGTTTTGACTCTGTTATTTCGGATTTTTTTTCAAAGGGGGGGGGGGGGGGTGCATACTCAATACAAATTTCATCCAAAAAAAAAAGAACATAAACAGTTATATGTAAAAACATTATTTTTTTTCTATTCATGGGGTAGCCCCCCCCCCCTCGCTACCCAAAATGTTTCCGACATTTTTGAAACACAAAATGTCAAATATTCTATCAGTAAAAAAATATTAAAATAGTACATCTTCCTCTGCTCTTTCCCCGCCCTCTGTATTTCATAATTAAAAGTTTTAAAGTTTTTTGGCTCGCCAATCCGCTTTGGCTGTTGGATGTTATTTCAACCTCTTTGTCCCGAAAATCTGTCCTGTGCTTGTCAGGAGGCAAGGCGCATAATACGCATTCCTCATGTATGTCGAAGCTAATGGCTTCTGTATTTAAAAAAAAAAAAAGATCGATAAAAGCTAAAAAAAAAATTAGCATAACGTTATACGCTACAAATCTTTATGACAAGTGGACTGGTGCGAATAGGCGATAACAACCGCATTCTCACTATCTTATAATTAAACACTTTGTTTTTTGTGGACATGAATCGTATTACATAATATGAAAAATCACCAGTCATACTATATCGGATGCGAATTTCTTGTCCATTTCGATTAAATTCCGTTTTTAGAAACAAGAGACCCATTTCACACTCCAGGGTCCCCCGTACCTACCACAGCTTAGTGGTTTAACCGGGATAGGGCCCTGAAGCGCGCTCTGTTCTTAATTTTGAACCAGAACCTAGGGTCGAGCAAACCCTAGGCCCAGCACCCCCAGAGGTATCGTTTCACTTGGAGGACTTTGTGACCACGACATTTTTAACGTCCCCCAGCCACCATTAATCAAGACGGTGGATCTTTGATCGGCTGGGATCGAACCCGGGTCCCTCCGGACACGAGTCCGATGCCTTACCGATCGGGCCACCACGGCCCTAAAATTATAACAAGAGACCCAACGAGTAGACTCTTATTGCAATTCGCGATTGCGAAAAACAATTTAAATTCAAGACATCAAAATTCAAATGAATTCCAGGGGCTGGATGCTGATTGTTTTTTTTTTTTTTTTGGACTTGATCATTATTAGTCTTTTTTTTAATCTTTTTGTATATTTCTCTCCTGCAAAATCAATTTTACTCCTCTAAAAATTGTCAAGGAGTATTCTTACGCTTTAAAAACATCCTAGCTTTTTTCTCTACGATTACGAGTTAACGATCTGCTCAGGGACAGCTTGATGGGAGGTCATCATGACCTCCCAAGTTCTTTTCTTGTTCGTCAAATTTTGACTGATGATTCGAAAAATTTGGTGATAGTATTACAATGCTGCAATTATTATTTTATTATTTTTCATTGAAATCTAATGTTTCTTCTCATTAAATGCATGCGTGTAAGTTACTTTTATTTAGTATTATTTTTTTATTATTCGCTGTAAAATTCGTTTTATTCGAAAAGTTGAGAATTCCCCCCCTCCCCCCCAAAAAAACTTAGGTTCGGGGCTCCCTTCACTTCATACACTCCAGGGTCCCCCCGTACCTACCACAACTCGTGGTTTAACCAGGATAGGGCCCTGAAGAGCGCTCTGTTCTTTTTGAATCAGACCAAGGGCGAGCAAACCCTTGTGCCAGGACCCCCAGAGGTATCGTTTCACTTAGAGGACTTTGTGACCACGACATTTTTAACGTCCCCCAGCCACCATTAATCAAGACGGTGGATCTTTGATCCAGCTGGGATCGAACCCGGGTCCCTCCGGTCACGAGTCCGACGCCTTACCGATCGGGCTACCACGACCCCTGGAATCTACAAACAGGCCCGTCATTTCGAATTTTTCCAGGGGAAGGGGCAAAGGGTATATACAAAATGTACATTTTACCCCCCCTCCCCCCAAAAAAAAAACACGTCCACTTACATGTCAATACATTATAAATTCTCAAAGCCAGGATGGGAGATAATTGAGCCCCCTTAGGGGTGCCCACAGGGCAGGGGATTATGGAACATATTTTTTTTTTTTGGGGGGGGGGTTAAACTAACTTATTTATTTAAATAAGAAAAAAATATTTTTTTAATTTAAATTACGTATTGATTTTTTTAAGAAAAATTATTCATTAATTTAGTTTTTTAATTTAAATTATTTCTTTTATTTCTTTATTATTATTTTTTTGTGCATGTGTGTGTGTGCTTGGAACGTCGGGCAGGGAAAATGCTATTCTATTCTGCGCATAATTTGAGCTTTTCAAAAATTAATAATATATATAAAAATAAGTTATAATCAAAAAAAAAAATAATAATATTTAAAAAAAATAAATAAAAAAGAGGGGTAAAAATAAAAATAAAAAGCACAAGAGGGTTGTGAAAAATTGGGGCGGGGGGGGGGATTTGCGCCATTGAGTTTGAGGAGGGGATGGGCACTCCTGAGCTTCCTGACCCCCCCCCCCCCCAAACTGACTGCAGACGCAGAGCTAAATAATCAGCTCTGAAAAGTGCTTCCGCCCTATATCCTCAGCAGCAGCGCAATTGGTGCACCTCCCCTCGACCCTCAATGCCAAGCATCCTTTCGCCAGCTAAAAACGAAACGGATGGGCTGAGGATGCGGATGGAAATAGCATCTCGACAGCCCCATCCAGAGACGAGTCGCGCTCTCTCGTATCTCGCCCTCTCCTGATCCTTCAACATCGGCATCTCAAAAGTCGTAAGTACTCCTCCCGTCTCATCTATCATAATGCTCGCGAGTAGCCCCGTCAGGTGGCCGACCCCTCGACGACCATAACTCGTCGAGCTGAAATATTCGTCATTTTTTTTTTGCACACTCTGGAAAAATTCCATATCCTAATATCTGCACGTCGCTTTCTTAACTTGAAGGCTCAAGTACATTATAAAACTTATCTGCGGGTTTGATGTGCATGTTTCATTATTTGCAAAGTTATGTTTCTGTCAAACAAAGTTGCAGTGCCGTATCTACGATTTTTGTGCCTTCAAGTTTTTATATAGAGTTACAACGGAAAAATACAGAAATAGGGTGAATTTGTCGTCTTCCAGAAGTTGCTGTCTGGGGGGAGGGGGGGGGGCAAGGGCCCTGCATTGCTCCTCCCTAGATCCGATACTGCAACGCTCTTACTAATTGTGTGTGTTTTTTTGAAAAACAAAACACTAGACTAGTTTGTTAATTTGTCGATTTCTTCAGATGTACAGTCATTTTAGGTTAACTTTAATCCATGCCGGTTAATTTTGTGCTTTTTCAATTTTTCAAGTACATTTGTCTTTAAAAAAATCTAAGGTGACGAAGCAGAACTTTTAATTGCAAATTTTTAATCCAACGTTTATTTAGCACTAATACGCAGGGATACTGCAGACACGTGTTTCGGCATTACAAGGAACGCCTTTTTCAATGCGAAAAATTGGGAGCTTCTGGATGCACTTCATCTTTAATTTACAGAAAAAAACAATAAAAAAAATGAATTATTGTGCTCAACTAATTGAATCAGTCAATAATTTTGAATTTACTGTTTGGAAACTTTCGAATTTGTTGAAATTGCTGTTCTTATTTTGTAATATTTCATGCAATATGTTATAAATCAGTAGAGTTAATCCTACGGCCAGAGGGCAACATCAGGCCAGCGAAGTTGATGCGTGTGGCTCGTGGTTTTTTGAGAATAGCTAAAGGTAGAACATTTCAATTTTGCTCGGACAAAGATGTCTCATTGAACAAGTCAAATTCTACATAAGTGCACCTCTTTTAACCGCCATTATCCAAAGACTGTTATCATATAAACTGTAGTGTCTCCCACAGTTTATATGAATTGCGAATAAGAGAAGAAATTATTTTTAACAACAGTGCGGCTCTAGCATTATTTTATTTGTAGCGAACTATAGAGATTGGTTAATTTCAGAATTTGCTTAGAATTTTAAATGTCGATAGTGAAATTCAGTCTCACTTTTCTATGTCATAATGATTCATTGATTTCATTGACTACTGAAAGGCAATATTAGACTTTTATAATGTAGTAAAATAACGAAATATATTTAGTCTATATTTATTATTTTTATCTAAACATTTTTAGGACTAATTCATTAATCATAAAAATTGTTAACTCAATTTCCTCCAGATGTTAAATTATATGTTCTGCTACAGCGTGAAGTAATTATTTCGATTTCACAACAAATACATGTTTCATATAAGATAATTATTGTAATATTTATTCTAATACTTGCCATGTAAATATTTTTGCCTCTTGAAAAATAAATGAATAAATAAATAACTATAATTTATCAAACCTGAAAAAATGACTCTCAACTCCATAAAGGTTGACGACCCCTAGGTCTGTGGTCTAGCATATTGAACAATTGAAGGGCTTGGGAGATGAAGGGGTTGAGTGACAAAACAGAAATTGCAATCAAAGATCAAAGTTTTATTAGTGTAGTTGTTGCAACTTTTTTGTTTTCTGGTTTTGTCTTTAGAGTGTCAATGATTACACTGGTCGACAGTGGTTCACTAACAACAACCAAATTATTACTTTTATTACATATTCATTTAGTTATTTAAATATCTGCAAGTAAAAAAGTACCACCACGTCTCAATTTTTCCGTAATAAAAAAAAATAATTTTTTACTATTTTTTATGATTTTCGCACCAAATGCCTATTTTTGGAGGAAAAGGAGCATAATATTAACTCCTAAATTTTTTTGGAGGTGAAGGGAGACTCAAAGTCCGAAATCATGACCACCGATAACAAAAAGGGGGGACGAGGGGAGTGTATCCCCTCAAAATATGCAAAAAATCATGAAAAAGTATCTTTTTATTCTGGTTTCTTTAATATGACGTTTTAAAATTTTTTTCTGGTGTAAAATCAGAGTATAAGACCCCCTCCTATTATTCCTATGCCCAAAAAAATTTTCGTGCTGTAAAATAAAATTAAAAAAAAAAAAAACAGATCTTATGACTGACGCACGCTAAATACGAGCTAAATACCTGCTAACAGCACTGCAAGCCGGGGGGGGGGGGCTTTCGGCAAAAAGTGGAGAGTGATGGAGAGGAAAGGGGCCATATTTGGATTTTGGAGATAATTTTACATAAGAACCAGCCAGAATACGCCGTCTTTCTGAAGACATGCGATGTGTCTCGTATTTAGCGTGCGACAGTCATAAAATCGGTTTTTAATTAAAAAAAATTTTTTTTTTACAGCGCGAAAATTTTTTCGAACGTAGGAATCATAGGAGGGGGTCCTATCCTCTTATTTTACATCGAAATTTTTTTTAAAAACATCATTTAAAAAAAACAAGAATGAAAGGATCATTTTTGGTGATTTTTTGCTCATTTTGAGGGGGTACACCCCCCTAAGAACCCCTTCTTTGCTATTAGTGGTCATGATTTTAAACTTTAAGTCTCTCTTGAAACTTCAAAAAAAAGTTAGGAGTTAATATTATGATCCTTTCCTCTTGAAAAAAGGTGTGTTTGATATGTTTTTTCAGTTATGTTCAGTACTTTTTAGAAATTCATAACAAAAAAACTGTACGTGCTACAGCTTTTTTACTATTATTTTTGAATTCTACACTGCAAAATTAGTCAAAAACAGTTAATTTCATCTTTGTTAGGGAAAAAAAGTGAAAATTTGTCGACTAGTGTTATTGGTCTATTGAACATCTACTGTTTAATGTACCAAGTTTTATTTGCTTACCTGTATCCATTGCCTACCATTGTACAGAGTGTTCATTTTTTTTCAAATGTAACTTAGCCCCTTCATCCTCCAATCCCTTCATGTGTTTCTGTCTGCGTCTTTGTTAATTTAGATAGTTACTAAATGAGGTGAAATTTATTTATTTACTTATTTATTTTTCTTGAGCGTTTGCTTCACATATACGAATTTGTTAGTGATGAAATTATTTTGGCTGCGAATCAAGAACGTTTAAGAAATGTTTATAACCAGTGTGGGCGGGGAACGATATGAGGAGAATAACTTCATTTGGTGAATTTTTCGATAAAAAATCAAGAAAATACTTATTGTGAAACAATTTAAGTTTATAAAACGTTACTGAAAACACAAATTTCGATATGCTGAATGCATTTTCATAATAACAAATTAACTGCTTCGATTTCAAAACAAGTTTTCTTATAAGAAATCCACATTGTAATCATGAAATTCTCTCTTATTTACACGTAATTGCTATTGTTTCCAGTATCGTATTTACAACTGTATTTGCGAGGTACCAGGTATGAAAAAAAAAACATTATTAGTAATGAATAAGACGTCTCCAAATATTCTTGCACCACAAACTAATTGTTTCCTTTGAGCATTGCAGTGTTCGAATTACTAAAAAAAGTTTCTATTTAGTGAATAAAAACAAAATTTTCTAAAAATAAAATGTAAATCCATCTTAAATTATTGTTCATAAAAAATAAATAAGTGAATTAATAAAAAGTAGTTACTTTTTTAAATAAGTAATTTTTACTTATGTATTAGTTTTTTTGCTTTGATTATTAGTCTTTGACTGTAGAACCAGCTAACAGGTTGAAAATGCTTCACCTGCTCAGAAAAGAAAAATCATGATTGGAATGATTTTTAAACAGCCACAAGAATTTTTTAGAAAAATTAAACAAAATGTAGAACAGTTTACCATTTGATTTCGTACAGTTACTAATTTTGAGAAAGAATAGCGAGGATATATCCCGTGATATCATTTATCTTTTCCTTATTTTTAAAAATCATTAAAATATTGTATGCATGTCATTATGGCATAGTTATTGTAAAAACAAATTTATGTGTCTATAGCACAATATAATAGGGGAATGTGGGGCAAAGTGAAATAGCAGGGCAATGTGAAACGGTAAAATATTTTCACAGTTTTTGCAGCCCCAAATATCTAGTATTCTTTTAACTAAGTTACTAACATATAGTCCGATTCCTGCCATAAAATAAATAGTTCCAAAGATCAACGAAAAAAAATATACAAGTAATTTTCAAAATTTGATACCATTATTGTAATATTCGTGGTTTTTCAAAAATATTTCTTGTTGTTATAAAGTGATACATTTTTTTAAATTATTATTTTAATTATGAATTGAGATCTACTGATATCCAGTGCAATTCTTATTAAGTTTATATAAAGCATTTTTCTATTTTAAATGTGCAGTGTAATTTGTCAAGTGCACGCGGGGCAAAGTGGATGGGACAAAGTGAAATACAGTGAACTCGCATGCGCCGGTCCAAGGGACCAACAGAAAAAGGCGCATAAGTGAGAGAGACGTATAAATGAACAAGCCTATTTTAAGGACTAAAACGCAACATAGTTTCTAATGAGAGAATGAATAAGAATTTTTCTATAGAAAAGGGACATTTTACTACGGTTTGGCAATTACTGTAACGTAACTACAATGATAAAAAAGAGAAAACAAAAATTGTAGTATACCTAATTATAAACCGTTCCCTTTAAAACCGTGCGTAATAGATAATTGACCCTCTCCGAACTCAAGTTCAAGCGGAAAAAATGCCTTCTGTGAGTAATAGAGGCAAAAGATTAAAGAGGAAAGTGAAGAAAAATGCTCATTTTTGAAAAAGAAAATACATTTTTTTATTTTAGGGAAAATTCGGCGCATAAGTGAAATATTTATCCTTAGAGCGACGCATAAACGAATGATACTATCATTATTTTGCTATGGAATGTGCTGGGACTGAAAAAGGCGCATAAATGAGGCGGCGTATAAGTGAGAGTTCACTGTAGTTCATTTCGTGTGCTTATGCATTCATTTATTAAATCAAGTACTTATTTTATCATTTATTAATTTATTTACATTTTTTTACTTCTTAGTTCACTTTTTTATTTATTCATTCACTTATTTTGTCATTCATTCATTTCTTTTTCTCATATATTAACTAATTAATTTATTTGCTAATTGATTCATTAGTTTATCTTTTCATTAATAATTCATTTATTCGTTTATTTGCGCATTCATTTGATGAAAATTACTGAAACTCGTCAAATATAAAATGTTTCATTTCAAAAATATTTTATTTTTCACTTTGTCCCATGGTTTTTTGAGTTGCAAAATTTCCAACTTTCTTTGAAAGTGCAAAAATCACTACCAAAAATAAAAAATAACATTTCAGCGACAGTTGTATTACAAAATACATTATTCCTTCTTTATATAAACTGATTTTTAATATAAATTTCCAATTCGTTCATTTTGAAATAGGTGCCATATCAACTATTTCACTTTGCCTCACATTCCTCTACTTATGCACTTGAAAAAATTTTTTTGTTGGAAATTTGACATTTCAAGTTGAGACAAAAAGTTGCCTCAAAAGTCACACATGTAGGGGATGTGGGACAAAGTGAAATAGAGGAGTATTTAATTTGTTTTTAGAGCCACCTATTCAGTAATAATAACCATATAATCATGTAAGCTATTTCAGTCAAGAAAAAAAATACTAATGAAGATCAAAGCACGAGTTAGTAAAAGCAATATTCAAAATATGATGCGCATATATTATACTAGCTTAATACCCGGCGTTGCCCGGGTGCTTATTAATACAACATAGCATTCAGGGAAAATAAGTTTGAAAGAGTTCTATTCATATGGGTATAAAATAATTTGCATCAATCAGTCTCTTAGGTACAAACTTTGAAAAAAACTAAAATATTACAGAAAGTTAAACGTTTACAGAAAAATAGTCTTATCAAAAGGTGAAAATTAAAGAGAAATGTTGTCTGTGCTTTGCCGCGTCCACTGGCATGAAATATATGCACATGGAAGTGAAAAAATTGCATCAAATTCACCCGCCAAATTCAAAATATTAATTTTTCTCTATTAACTGTTCCCACCTACAAAATAAAAATTATTATAACTCAATCTAATAAATCTGTCTGAAATAAATCTGTTTCTCGTTCTGAAGGCTTATCTCCATTACAGACGCAACTGTTGTCGCATTGCAAATTTGAAATTCAAATCCGTGGTTCTTTTTATAAAGTCCACATGAATTATGATTGTTTTTTACTTATTTCAATGCTAAAAGGAAATAGGTGAGCCTTAAATTGAAAATTCATTACTTTAATCGTAATCATTGTTGGAAAATACTAATATTTAAAAATCTTAAATTTCATCAATTTGAATACTAAAAGGCCTATCTCGATTACAATATAAATAGGCTAGATTCCTATAAAAGGGTCATTTTTTGACAAAAAATTTAAATTTGAGCTTTTTAGATTTTTTAAAATTTCAAGACCCCGCCTATGAGAATTCTAGGGCATCAAGGAACCTCTGTGTCAAGTTTGATGAAAATCTGACGCAAACCGTGGATTTGTATAGAGAACAAGTATATATATATACATACACTCATTTTTATAGATATAGATGTACGCATACGGAATAACCGAGTTGGCGGTATATTGCATATGATACGTATATTGTAATATTTTGTTGTAGATAAAAAATTATTTTTGCAATTATAAAAGGATAAAGTTTTTACACTTGACGTTTTAATCGAGACCTACTAATATTCGACACATTACTTATTTTATTTCGTTTTAAGCTTCTCTTGTTTTAAATGTTTTGAATAATTAGTCAAGTGTTTACGGGGCAAAATGAAATTGTTTAGTCGTTTACTAATTCAATTCTTTATTAAGTCACTTACATTCATTTGTTAATTAATTAATTGAAATTCTTCCTTTTTAACAATTTACCTATTTATGCATTCATTCACTTATTTTCTCATTCATCCGCAGTTTTATTCATTCATTTGTTTTTTTCTCACACATTATTTTAGTCAGTTACACGTTCCTTTATACTTTTGTTTTCTTCCATTTATATTTATTTATTATTTTATTTACTCAATTATTTGATCAAAAATATTTTTATTAAACAACTAGAAAATATCTTATAAAAAAAATTTACTTTTCATTTCATGGACAAAAAAAGGGAAAATTTTCCACTGTTTTTGGAAGGCACAAATTTACTGCAGAAAATTAAAAATATTGTTTCAATGCAAGTTTTATAATAAAATCTGTATATTGTTCTTTCTTTACGTACTGTAATTTTCAAAACAAATTTCCAATTCATTCATTTTGAAAAAGGTAACTTATTAAATAGTAATATCTTTTTTGCCCCACATTCCTCTACAACAAAAATTTATCCAAATTAAAAATATATATACCGCAAAATGGGGTGTATAGGAACAGCGGGGTGATTCGGAACAAAACTTCCTGATCTAAAAAATAAATTCTTCATAAATATACCGTCGGGTATTTTTGGCAGTTACAATTTTTTCCGAAAAAGGTAATATTATAAGAAGTAGGAAAAAAAGTTTTTGTCATTCTGGCAACAATATTGGCTTCTGTGCAAGGCTGCAAGCGGAAAGCTAAAAAACATCAAGTTTTCGTAGTATGCAAAACTTTGTATGTAAGTGCAGACCCCTCCATAGTTCAAATCTCAGAATAGTATTTTGAAGTTATGTATACGAGTATATCTGAGCAAGCAGAGTACCACATTAAAAGAGACAAAACGTATTTTAATTGTGGCATAAAAATGGAAAATTCTTCATAATGACATAGGATAAGGATTTGCGAGGGGGGAGGGGATAGGAACACTTTGTTCTGTTGTTCCAATTCAAACTTATTTAAAGGAAACTGTTTGAAAAATCAAGATTCTAACCCCAATTCTTCTAGTCAAGACAAGGACAAGGATTTATTACTGTTTATCTCTTCTCGTGAGCAACTATATCTTAGAACGACAAAAAGTTGCCGATTTCAAAAGATTTTTGCTCCAGGAGACTTCTTTTCACTTAAAATACGTGGGGGAAAGTCATATAGACTTTATGCAGCAAAATTCCGGCACACAGAAAGTGATGAATAAGTGAGAAAATCTTAGATGACGATGCCCGAAACCCAGGGATTTTAAGAAACTAAAGAAAGGCAGAGTTCATCCCAGAAGATGTTATGAAAAAACTTAAGCCAAGCCACAATTGCTAGTTTTAAGGAAAAGTACATATTTGTGGACGATATGAGTGACTTCCATTTATGTTAAATCTTTGTATGTATTTCAATTGAAAAGCATTTCTTAAAATTACTTTTAATTTTTCATAAGTTTAAAATTATTTTGAATTTTGACAAATTATAAACGTTTACTGGTATTGAAATTAAACTTTTATTTGACAGTAACTATCTGCTCTTATTCTCCCCCACCAATATTACTCATGTTTGTGAGACCTATTACAGGTTAAAGTGAAAAAAAAATAAAAATTTTAACAAGTGTTCTGCTATTTTTACGATCAAAGCAGAAAAGTGTACCGATTCACCCCATTTTACGGTATTTAGGCCTCTTTCACGAGGCTTAAAGTGTACAACCTTCATTAAAAATTGATTTCTTTCCATACATTTTTAAAGTATTAAAGATAAACTTCAAGCAAGTATCGAGCTGAAATTATGAAAACAATAAAGTAGGTAGTAATTAGTTTTAAATATAAGAAGTTTTCTTTCGTATGCATTACCTGAGACTCCCACATAGTACTCAAAATATAGATTTCTTCAAATATAAGTAAAAATTTTCTTTTTAAATATGTTATTTTTTAATTATTCATTTGAAAACTTGTTCTGTTACTATTTTCCAACTTGTTATTTTAATAAAAATTATCTTTAAGTTAAATAAATAAAAATAAATAAATAAATAAATAAATAGAAAAAAGAAATACTTTTGCATAAAATTATAAATTTTGGGCCTCGTGTAGAATGCCTAAATATTTTTTAATTTGTATTTTTTTTTTTTTTTTTTTGCAGTACATTTATGGATGTAACGGCAAACTTAAATCTACTTTAAATTTCAAATTTCTCAAAAAGTTTTTTTTTTCGGATCTTTCTTCGACATAAGTTCTTGTTCATCCGTTCAGACGCAAGTCGGTATATGTAGTTATTGCTCAAATTCGATGAATCTTTTTATACATTTTTTTTTAAATTAAAAAACAGACGGTTTGCAAAATATACAAGAGCCCCCCATTTATCACCAAGTTTTGAAAAGTAAAGCGAAACAACATGACACAACCATGGAAATTCATATGAAATCATTGTTAAAATCTTGATCTGAAGTCCTACTCTGAAACTGTAACGTGACAGTTGCATT
Organism: Uloborus plumipes; assembly: GCA_038373865.1. Classification (NCBI taxonomy): domain Eukaryota; kingdom Metazoa; phylum Arthropoda; class Arachnida; order Araneae; family Uloboridae; genus Uloborus; species Uloborus plumipes. Next base: position 24,267 of record JAXGGA010005627.1, read on the forward strand.
CACTTTCCTTCTCTAGAGACTATTTTAGAACAGCTGAGGTGCACGTTTGTCTTCCGTTTCAATTTTTTAAGTTCAAAAATAAATACATTACCCTAACCAACTGATATTAATGAGTCCTTTTAAAATTTTTGTGGGTATGGTACTTTGCCGGACCACCAGACTTCTTTTAATACAATTACTACACTGAATGTTGTTTTTACCGTATAATACAGCTAATTTTATAGTAATAAACTGTAAAAATTGCTAATTTTACGGCAATAAACTGTAAAATTGCTAATTTTTCCATTTATTACCATGTACTTTACAGTTTGAAACTGGAACCTCTGCTTCCAGTATTATCATGTTGTTTTTACAGTATAATACAGCTAAATTTTGAGGCAATTAACTGTAAAATTGCGAACTTCACAGTGAGAAACTGTTAAATTGTTAGTTTTACAGTCTATTACTTTGCTTTTACAGTTTTAAATTGGAACCTCGGCTGCCAGTATTACACTAAAAACAACAGCTCAATTTTTGTAGTGTAGGATAGGGTGAACCAGAAAAAATAGACTGCTGATGAACGGGATGAAAAAGTTAAGAGACCCCCATTTTATAAATGTTACTCTGCTCTAATTATTCCACATTCATTTGAATTTAAGCATGGAAAATGTTGCATGTCTTTGAAATTCCATCTTGTTCTCCATTCTTAGTAAAAATTTAGATGCATGTAACGTCAATAAAATCCTTAATCTTTAGGATATATTTATATAGTATTCTTTGCTTCCTTGAACTAAAAATTTATTTAATTTGAATTATTTGTATTCAAATTAATTCTTTTCTTCCTTTGAAAAGTAATGTTTTCGCTTGTATTTCCTTTAGAAGCACATTTAATGAATTCTAGTTTCAACAGTTCGATCCGGAAAACATGACAAAGCGTTTATAAAAAAAAAAAAGAAAAAAAAAAAAAGAAAAAAAAATTACGTCAAGAGTTGTTTTATTCTCCAAAACTTCATAGTCAATCTGTTTCTGGGATTTTATTTGTAGGTCATCCTACTGGAAGGTCGTGTTCATAAGAAGTACGTTCAGACATGATACAATAAAAGTTAACTCTTTTTAATTCGGAGTAAAACAGGCTTGCGTCCAAGATTCATTTGGAGCATTTCCAAATAAGATAAAGGATAACAATAATGTTCTTTACTTTCAACTCTCACCACATGTTTCTCGTTAAACGTATTTGAGTGGAGCAAAATAACTGAAATTGAATCTAAGTGCTGGTATACGGAGAATCACATCTTTAATCCGTTTTCAGTATTATGTGTTATTATGTGCTCAATTCAAAGCGAAAATTACATCGTTATTGTCTACTTATATTAAAAATTGAGTATCTTTCTTTCTATCTTTCTTTCTATCTATGTCACGCTTCTTTCTCCTGAACTCCAATGAACTGAAAGTCGAACCAGATACCGATAGATAGGTAATTTTTCAGGCTTCATTGTTTCAATTTGTATAATTACACGATTTTAGTTAGCGAAGATATCAATTAAAAAGTAGTCAAATTTAAAGCGATTAAGCCTAATAAATGATTAAATATGAAATCCATTGTTGCAAAACGTAGTTGCTATGAAACAGTAATAACAATGATAATGAGAATTTTGAATGAAGGCTTAACTAAATCAAACACGAAACTCATAAGCGGGCCACTTACGTAGTATTTTTATCACTAGCTACTTGTAATATTTTGAAACATTCATTCGTTGAAAAGCCATCTACTTATATTAAAAACTGAGTATCTATGTTTGCTTCTTTCCTTTGAGCGAGCTGAAATTACTGAAACTTTCCTCATCATCTTGAAGGCGCGAAGTGCCTGTGCAGCATCTCAATAACTTGAATGTTTTTTTAATGCAGGAAAAAAGAAAAGACGCGAAGCCGCCTCTTAGCGAGCCGCCTTGGCGGGGAGTAGTTTCTTGAAATTTTCCTCACTACTTTCAAGACACGAAATGGCCCGTGCAACGCCGGGCCACGTGCGTGGTATGTCTTTAAATCTTATGAACATTAAATTATATCAAATAATATAACATCAGAATGAGGTAAAAAATAGGGAGGCCGGGACGTTATGCGCCAACATGCCGCAGGAAGCTAATCTAGCTGCCCTGGCAGCTAGTATTCCATTAAATTTGTTTTCAATAGCTTTAGACATAAGCAAGTGTATTTTTTTTTATTTTTCATTGAATTAGATGGGTGGAAGGAATTCCTTGGAAACATGGTTTGATAACACTTTGTAATAAATTTTTAAAGAAATTTCTGTTTCTTCTTTGACAGAATTATTTTCTGTTTAGTTAAGCTTAATGGTATAAATATAAAAGTTGGTATTCTTCAGAAACTTTATTTTGGCTGTCACAGTGGTATTTTCATACCTACCCACTTTCACGTCCCCGTCCTCTAAATGTATAAGTAATTTATTTTTTATTGCAAAATGTTAGAGCCAGTATTTGATGTGACAAAAGTTACAGAACAATTATTGTTCTCTTATTTCTCGAGAAATTCTTTAAATGAATTTTTGCTAATGATGCTGTTTTGTTTTTTTTTTTTTTTTTTTTTTTTTTTTGCCTGCCATTGCATATTGAATTGGTAGAAACTCTGATCAAAAACACACACAAAAAAGGGGGGAGGGTTGCCGGATATCTTCTAAATTACGTGTAGCTTACGTGTGTAAAGCTTACGTGTGTAAATCGATGAGTTTTTTTATTAGTAATGCGAAATTCGGTCTTTTTTGGTTTTATTTCGCATTTTTACTTACTCTATTTAAAAATGTGAAAAAAAGTCGAGCAAATTAATAAAAGAGATTAAGTACAGGAGTTCGTGTGCACTTAAACGTACAAGTATAACACCAGATATATTTGTACAGAAAATCGACAACTTCTTATTACGCTGAAACAGTATTAATGTTTTTCACTAGGGTGAGTTCTGGTAAGTGCGTCCACGGGGTAAGTGCGTCCACTGGGAATTATATGAACACTGTCTTGAAATTACTTCTGCAACACATCGACTATGTTAGATAACTGTCTAATGATAATTTCAATAGGTAGAATTCTGGCCTGGATTCAATAGACGAAACACAATCAGGGATAACTTAAATGTCTTCAAAAAAACTCTTAAGTAAAGATTGAGAAGGTTTTGTTTCAGTTTCTCTTATAGTCATACCAAGCAAATGAAGTCAAGAAATGCAAGTTGTTTCTTTTAAGTAATAGCTACTAATAACACACATGGGGTATTTTGATCAAATACTCAAACTACAATTTGTTTATATGACGGTACGCACTTTCCCTTTCTTTAAAGTAAGGTGGGGGTAAGTGCGTACCATTATGATGGGGCAAGTGCGTACCACTATCATGAGGCATATGCGTACTATTATGCGGAGCAAGTGCGTACTATTATGATGATGAGGCAAGTGTGTACCATTACGTGGAAAATCCGATTCTCGTAATTCACCTTTAATTTTGCTTATAACTCTTTTATAAACCGATTATAAATCCGACGTCATTTCCATCAAGTATTTATATTAACATTGAATGCGGCATAATATTTCAATTTTATTCATTACCTCTGAAATATATTGGCTTTTAGATATGAGTTAGCAAATTTTTCGTTGAAAATAGCGATCATGAGCTATACTTAATTTAAACCAGAATGACAAATGAAGCAATGAAATTAAGTGAAACACTAAATAAGGAACCAACTGATTCAAAAAACGAAGGTGGAGTAATGAATAAATTATATTTAAGAAAATTAAAGAACACCTTGTGAAAAACTATTTGAATGTACAAGAAAAAAAAAGTACAAGTATCACATCATGATCAATTATTCTCTTTATTTTGCTCTTTATTTTGTGTTTTTTCTTACTGCTGCTGGTTCTAATAGGAAAAATATTTTAAAACCGTATTTATTAAAAAAAAAGAAAAAAACGAATTGTTCACTCAGGTCACCTAACGATCCACCATACAAATAGAATTAAAGAAAATCACAGGGGTACGCACTTACAACAAAGCTATTGGACGCACATGTCTCATCTTACATTTAAGAAGGGGTAAGTGCGAACCCTGGCTTAAACACAGACTGATTAATGTATTTAACCAAATTAAACTATGTAGACTATGAGTGATTATTACTAAATAAAAACAACTTACATTTGCTCACTTGGTCTTATTAAAAGGACAGAGGAATAATCACAAACACAACTCTCTCAATCTTCAAATCACAGTTGTTCGCAAGACGCGTGGAATATCACTGATTGCGTTTCATCCATGCAAGCAAGTGCTGATCTCTAGTATTATGAATTATCCCAAGGCAACTACCTAACATATTTAATATGTGCCAGAAGTTTTTTACTGCTCATATTCACATAATTTAAGGTGGACGCACTTACCCCGCTAGGTAGGGAAAGTGCGTACCTTAGAATAGGTGTCATAAACCAGGTCACAATACCTATGCTTATGGTTTATTTGACATATTATATGCTTGAAAATCTTAGTAAAGGATCTGGAAAGAAAACTAAAAAAAAATTGTGAGTGTACAAGATTTTTCAACAGAGCAGCATCCTTGAGAACATGAACTTTGCAAAAAAGGGTACGCACTTACCAGAACTCACCCTACTCAAAACTACAATTAAATTATAGATAAAATTGCGTTCTCTGGTACTAACGTAGCATGTCCAATTAGCAGCATTTGAGCATTTGAAAGCACATCGACAAAATGACTTGCCAAAAGATGTCGTCTCCAAGTAGAACATAAACACAGGAAACGTTGCTATAAAAAGGGCATAGATCCACCAAAAAAGAAAAAAGTGGAACAACTCGTGTGGATGAGTAGAACAATACAGAGAAAGGTTCTGGAATAAAAAGAATAGTGAACTTTTTCTGGACGAATGCCTGCATTACTACACCCGAAAGAATGTTTAACTAAGTCTACATGTGTTGCCTCTAACAGAATTTAGTTGTTAGAATTTGAATACAGTCGCAGATGATAATAAAGAAAATGATGAATGAAAAATGTAAAGAATGAATTGCAGTAGGGAAGGCCGGGGTTCCGTGAGACATGGGGCATAGTGGGAAAAATTGAATTTTCTCACGATTCAAATACTAAAAATTTAAAAGAGTATTCCATATTTTAGCTAACATGTTTGGCAATGAAAGTGCAGAATAGCCAAAGCTACAGTTCAATTTGCATGGAAGATCCCCCCTCCCTCCACTTTTTTATTTCACCAGCCGCTTATATTGTGCAGTATATGCACGTGCTTCGGTTTTGTCATAATGAGTCTACTTTAGGATGATATTTTTTTTTCTCAGAAATAATAAAAGCATTTCTGATAGCTAATTCTAAGTAGCTTTACAGAAAACTCGAAATTTTATCTCACCAGGGAAGTACGCGATCATGGAATAATGAATTTTTTTTAATTAGTACCAATCGAAAGAGCATTGTAAAACATGTTTCTGGACGCATGCGTTTTTGCCCTCGCGCCCCCGTTATCGAAATATAAGGTCCTAAAGTCAGCTAATTTTTTTTGAAAAATCGCCAATTTTAGCGAGTTATAATGAAACTGGAAGCTGCGGTGTGATTACTTTATTTGCGTCCAACGGGAAACTTGATACCCATTTTTGGTCATCTGCAAAGCTTTTGAAAGACGGCTTTACAATAATCTTTTACTTTACCTTGTGCGAGTTAAAGTAAAAAGCTACTATCAAGCCTATGACATGGAAAGCAGAGAGCTTTTTAAAGAGGAAAAACAATTTTAAACAACACATCAAAATTAAATTTTATCGTACTATTTGCGATTGAAGCAGGTCCCTTGTTTTATGGGAGTCCCTCTTGTTAGGGGCTCTTGTCAACAAGAGGTGACAGCTGAACCTCCTGTTTTTTTTTTAATTATTTTTTTAAGTGTTCGTACAATTCTGTAGTATGGGAGGGGGGGTATATTTAGGGTTTTTAATTGTAAAAATTGCAAATATAAGTTTTTTCAAACCACTTTTTTTTTGGTGGGTCTCCTATAACTCAAAGTGAGTTCTCCTAAACATTTTTGTCAATTGCATCACTGGGTATGCTCAAAATTTAATGAAAATGTGTTCAAATAAAAAAATCAAACAGGAATGAGGTGTTTCTAACTCTTTTTAAACATTTATTTGTACACGTTGTCTTGCATTTTTAACTTCAGGAATGAGGTGTTTTCTCGGAGATATTTCGAAAAAAAAAAATGTTCGCTCGAATCGAACTTGTTCCTTCAAAAGTTATAAGTGAGGACAGGGGAAAAAATCGGAAATTCGAAATTGAATGAAATATTATTCAAATCAAAAAGTCGAATATGGTAGTGTATTGTCCTCACTGGGATCTTTCGATTAAAAAAAAATCGAATCGGACTATGCACTCAAAAGTTATTGCGAGGGGGGGGGGGCAGAAAAACTGACCAATAGACAGACTGACAAGTACACAGTTTCCGCAGCTCAAAACCCAACTTTCCTATTTTAAATTTCTCTGTGTATTTAATTATTTTTATTAAGTTGTGCTTTTTCGACTCAATTGTTTTGAGCGTTTTTTTTTTTTTTTTTTTTCAGTGCATCAGGCCTTTCATGATTTTTTTTCACCTATTTTCTACTTTTACAGAAAAGTAAGCTAAAACTTGTATTGATTTACAATTTTGTTAGTCTTTTCCTACCCGTTGAACATATAGCAGAACTAGTAAAAGTTATTCTAGTGTTTTTAAACAGTACGAAATTAACATGCAATATGTTTTACATTTACGTTACAGAGACTTTTCGCTACAGTGACCAATTTGTTTGAACGGCAGGGGTTTTTACAATGAATGCCGACTCTATTAGTATATTTTAAGAATGGAAATAATTATTTCCCTCTACCATTGATGTAATTTCCGACGTGGATATAATTTTGCAGCTATTGATATTTACTAATTCGTTTTCTTTTTAAAATTATTTATTTTTTCTCGATTTCAATTTAAAAAAAATAAATGTTTTTGCTAAGAGTTGGCAGATAGTGAAACTTCTTGTATCGATTTTTTTTAAAAATAAGAACTGATATCATAATCCATGACAATTTAATTTCTACCCCAAAGATTATTTCTTTCATTTTTTGTACATGAGCTCATATTAGCTGCTTTTCATACTTATTTAATTATCCCGAATTATTCATTTAGAAACACGTGCAATATATTTTAACTTATAATAATTAACATATACAACTTAATTCAGTAAAAAAACTTAAAATAACTAAAATTCTAAAATGTATTGTTATCAATCGTAAAAAGATAAAAATTAGGTAAAGCTTTCGCTCCTCTGGATAAAGCTCTCTGCTTTCCACATCATAGTCTTGATCAGCATTCTTATTTTAGCTCATACAAGTAAGGGGTTAATGTAAAACATCTTTTACTTTCTTTGCGAATGACCAAACATGGAAATGATGCGATGTCAAGCAAGCAGCGGAAGGGAGAATCGGGAGGTAGCTTCAATTTCTTGCCAAGTCTTCAAATTTGGCTACTTTTCGGCCGACTTTAAGACCCCTTATCTCGAAAACGAGGGGACGAGGGCACTTGATCTTTGGGTCAAAGACATGTGTCAGTATGCTCTTTCGAATGGTACCATTTTTAATTTTTTTCATTATTACTTAAGTCGAGTACTTTCCTGGTCAGAAGCACAATTAGCTTGATTTCGGCACTAAATTTCTAGCTATGCAATGACCACGTGACAGCATCAGCCGACTTGAAAAACTTCTCTTCGTTTTGCATCTTCTTCATTCAGAAGTTTCAATACATACAAATGCATTCTTTTATTGACTGAAAAGGAGGGGAGGAGGCATTGTAATTCTTTTTGAGTCGCTGAAGTCTCAAATGTCAAGTTTAACAGGTTTTCAAACAAAACTGCCTTTGTTCTATAAACAAAAATCCAAAACAAGTGGCTTTGAATTAGTTAAATATAGCCATATTAAGGTATTCAAGCCCTGAACTCTATTTATTTAAGTCTCGCGGCAACTAAACAGCGTGGAGGTGAATCATCATTTTTCGTCCTCGTCCTACATATCATTCAATCCTCTTGGCCCAGGTTTCCCCGACTTTCTCCGATGCAGCTGTTTCACTTTCTTAATTAATTGGGTGTGTTTCCTAGAGGTGTGGTTCCGTATACAAAGTGCCGAGATTTTATTTGGCGGTTATGTCACCTCTTAACGGACTGCTGATCAGAGGTACGCACCAGGTGCAGGAGCACCCCGATGGGAGGTCACGGGAGGTCGCTGTGACCTCCCAATAATTTCCGTATTCGGCACATTTTGCTGACAATTCGGCAATTTGAAGATAACATTGCGACATTGAGATTATTTGCTCTTTTTAGTTTTTAGAATTTTTTTTAAAAGATGCCTAGTGTTTTTTCTCACTAAATGTTTTGCATGTACGACTTGTCTGCGAGCTTGTATTTTATCATTTGGTGAAATTTGAACTTCATTCGGCAAATTGATAATTTCCCCCCTCCGAAAAATTTAAGTTCGGAGCGCCCCTGATCAGGTGACCCGCGAACGTTCGTTGAGGGGACCGCGCGTGGGGGGGGGGGGGAGCGATTGACTGTTATATTCTGAACTGCAATGGGACATGAAAAAGCAGTTTATGAATTTCCTTCATGTATTGTTTGGTTTCACGGTTGTTCGATGCATGTCTGTTAAATTTTACTTGTATCTTATCTTTTAAAAAACTGAACCGTGAACATCTTTTAAAATATCTAAATCATTTTAATGTACAATTATTTACATAAAAAACTTCTTGGCTAGTGAACAAAAACTATATGAAATAAACTAAAGACTTTCTTGAATGCTGAATAAACAATGTATTGAAATAATAGTTACTTTCCTGTTGGCTTCAGTAGTTGAATGTAGTAGAATGAATATTACCCATAGTAGGGATGAAATGACTAAAGAATTCTAGTAGCCTTCGAGCCCACCAGCGAATATTTCGCCAATTTAGTCGGATGAAGCTAGAATGGGAAAACAATAAAGTTCCAGCGCAACTCGCGCTTTGTATCAGAGTTTCTGCAAAGGCAGCCACATGCAATTTGCATATGGCGGCGAAGGCTGTTTTTTCTTATGGCAACGGAGACTGTTTTGCATGTAGTCTGGAACATGCTGGAGACTGTCCATGCTCCCCCACGTTGGATGACAATGGGTCATTCCATGTGAAATGAGCAAATCGGCTGTGGCTGTTGTATTAAACATAAATTTTATTAAACATTTAAAACCAAAGCATGCCTAATATTAACTAAATAAGAGCTGCACTGGACGTTAGTAGATCTCAATTAATATTTAAAATGTGAATTATAAAAACTGCATCATTTTATAACAGTAAAAATCATCTTTGATAGACAACAAGAGCCCTCCGCGTACCTGCCACCAAACTAATTACTCCCTTTTTTTCAGGAGTATCGCCTTTCAGTGAGAGGATACACTCGATCGACTTGAAGTTCCTTTAAAACTTAATTTCATTCCAAATCAATGGCAGAAAATGATACGATGGAAAATGGCGGGGAGGAATACAGCCCAGTTGAATCGCCCACATTAGTAAACATTCGGAGAAGAGACGATATATGGCCTCCAAAAGTAAGTACACCTCTCTATTTCCTCTCTATTTACAGTCGAACCTGTTTATCTCGAGCCTGCTTATCTGGAAAAGCTATGTCAAAATTTTCCAATTTCCCTGCTTTTACAGCATAAATTTAATGTTTTTTCTCCTGTTTGTCTCGAATAATTTTTTTCGAAAATCTCTATGTCTCGGATTTTGACGACTCTCATTTTTGAATTTCATCTCCAGCCACCTTTATCAATGGTATAACTGGGAGACAAAAAACATCTGGAACACAATCATTCAAAGACTATGTTCGTACTTAAAGGTATGCAGTAACTTGCTACCGATATAGTCATCACAATTAGTTAAACGTGGACTCACAATATGTTGTACAGTAAACTATTCAACAAGATCAATGCAAAACAAGCTATTCGGCATTTGACTTTGTTCCAATTGCTTATTTTTGTAAATTTTATCACAACCTCTGTATCTCGATTTTTTTTTTCTGTCTCGTGAAATTCGAGATAGACAGGTTTGACTGTATCTTGATTTGGCATCAAAGCTTTGCAGTTCCATCTCTCGCTGCGTCGCAGCTGCATTTCAATCATAGAGCAACAATAGAACCAAAGAGAGATTTCTGATTCTTTCTAATTATCGTGATTGGGTATCAACGCCTTGTACTTATATTTATCGCAGCACCGTTTCACTCCTAGAGCAGCACTATTACTAGAATGAGATTTCCATTTATTCCTTTTTTTTTTTTTTTTGATTGGGTATTAAAGTTAGAGCCTCGTATAGTAGTCTAGTCAATAAAGGATTTGAAAAAACAAAAAAACATGCAGTTTTAAAAATTGGCCACACAGGTACAGGAAGGTCTCCTGATGAACATACTAAAAGTCCCCAGTGGTGAGGGGGGAGCTCGCAGCGCCACCTGGTGCTTTATGGGTGAGTTTTCAATTTTTGTCTTATATCTCAAAAACTATTGACGTGCGAGAAAAAATATCGATTAATAAATTAAAGAGCATAAAATTATCTTTAAAACGCTTTTTTTTGTTTTTATTATAACTATAATAGTTGCCGAGATATTGAACTTCAGTTAGTCATTTTTTGAAAAAACGACTATTTTCCCCCTCTTTTCTATTTTTGGAGCCGCC
>JAXGGA010005627.1:37500-76572 GCA_038373865.1 Uloborus plumipes
AAAAAAAAAAAAAAAAAAAAAAAAAAAAAAAAATAAAAAAAAAAAAAAAAAAAAAAAAAAAAAAAAAAAAAAAAAAAAAAAAAAAAAAAAAAAAAAAAATAAAAAAAAAAAAAAAAAAAAAAAAAAAAAAAAAAAAAAAAAAAAAAAAAAAAAAAAAAAAAAAAAAAAAAAAAAAAAAAAAAAAAAAAAAAAAAAAAAAAAAAAAAAAAAAAAAAAAAAAAAAAAAAAGAAAAAAAAAAAAAAAAAAAAAAAAAAAAAAAAAAAAAAAAAAAAAAAAAAAAAAAAAAAAAAAAAAAAAAAAAAAAAAAAAAAAAAAAAAAAAAAAAAAAAAAAAAAAAAAAAAAAATAAAAAAAAAAAAAAAAAAAAAAAAAAAAAAAAAAAAAAAAAAAAAAAAAAAAAAAAAAAAAAAAAAAAAAAAAAAAAAAAAAAAAAAAAAAAAAAAAAAAAAAAAAAAAAAAAAAAAAAAAAAAAAAAAAAAAAAAAAAAAAAAAAAAAAAAAAAAAAAAAAAAAAAAAAAAAAAAAAAAAAAAAAAAAAAAAAAAAAAAAAAAAAAAAAAAAAAAAAAAAAAAAAAAAAAAAATAAAAAAAAAAAAAAAAAAAAAAAAAAAAAAAAAATAAAAAAAAAAAAAAAAAAAAAAAAAAAAAAAAAAAAAAAAAAAAAAAAAAAAAAAAAAAAAAAAAAAAAAAAAAAAACAAAAAAAAAAAAAAAAAAAAAAAAAAAAAAAAAAAAAAAAAAAAAAAAAAAAAAAAAAAAAAAAAAAAAAAATAAAAAAAAAAAAAAAAAAAAAAAAAAAAAAAAAAAAAAAAAAAAAAAAAAAAAAAAAAAAAAAAAAAAAAAAAAAAAAAAAAAAAAAAAAAAAAAAAAAAAAAAAAAAAAAAAAAAAAAAAAAAAAAAAAAAAAAAAAAAAAAAAAAAAAAAAAAAAAAAAAAAAAATAAAAAAAAAAAAAAAAAAAAAAAAAAAAAAAAAAAAAAAAAAAAAAAAAAAAAAAAAAAAAAAAAAAAAAAAAAAAAAAAAAAAAAAAAAAAAAAAAAAAAAAAAAAAAAAAAAAAAAAAAAAAAAAAAAAAAAAAAAAAAAAAAAAAAAAAAAAAAAAAAAAAAAAAAAAAAAAAAAAAAAAAAAAAAAAAAAAAAAAAAAAAAAAAAAAAAAAAAAAAAAAAAAAAAAAAAACAAAAAAAAAAAAAAAAAAAAAAAAAAAAAAAAAAAAAAAAAAAAAAAAAAAAAAAAAAAAAAAAAAAAAAAAAAAAAAAAAAAAAAAAAAAAAAAAAAAAAAAAAAAAAAAAAAAAAAAAAAAAAAAAAACAAAAAAAAAAAAAAAAAAAAAAAAAAAAAAAAAAAAAAAAAAAAAAAAAAAAAAAAAAAAAAAAAAAAAAAAAAAAATAAAAAAAAAAAAAAAAAAAAAAAAAAAAAAAAAAAAAAAAAAAAAAAAAAAAAAATAAAAAAAAAAAAAAAAAAAAAAAAAAAAAAAAAAAAAAAAAAAAAAAAAAAAAAAAAAAAAAAAAAAAAAAAAAAAAAAAAAAAAAAAAAAAAAAAAAAAAAAAAAAAAAAAAAAAAAAAAAAAAAAAAAAAAAAAAAAAAAAAAAAAAAAAAAAAAAAAAAAAAAAAAAAAAAAAAAAATAAAAAAAAAAAAAAAAAAAAAAAAAAAAAAAAAAAAAAAAAAAAAAAAAAAAAAAAAAAAAAAAAAAAAAAAAAAAAAAAAAAAAAAAAAAAAAAAAAAAAAAAAAAAAAAAAAAAAAAAAAAAAAAAAAAAAAAAAAAAAAAAAAAAAAAAAAAAAAAAAAAAAAATAAAAAAAAAAAAAAAAAAAAAAAAAAAAAAAAAAAAAAAAAAAAAAAAAAAAAAAAAAAAAAAAAAAAAAAAAAAAAAAAAAAAAAAAAAAAAAAAAAAAAAAAAAAAAAAAAAAAAAAAAAAAAAAAAAAAAAAAAAAAAAAAAAAAAAAAAAATAAAAAAAAAAAAAAAAAAAAAAAAAAAAAAAAAAAAAAAAAAAAAAAAAAAAAAAAAAAAAAAAAAAAAAAAAAAAAAAAAAAAAAAAAAAAAAAAAAAAAAAAAAAAAAAAAAAAAAAAAAAAAAAAAAAAAAAATAAAAAAAAAAAAAAAAAAAAAAAAAAAAAAAAAAAAAAAAAAAAAAAAATAAAAAAAAAAAAAAAAAAAAAAAAAAAAAAAAAAAAAAAAAAAAAAAAAAAAAAAAAAAAAAAAAAAAAAAAAAAAAAAAAAAAAAAAAAAAAAAAAAAAAAAAAAAAAAAAAAAAAAAAAAAAAAAAAAAAAAAAAAAAAAAAAAAAAAAAAAAAAAAAAAAAAAAAAAAAAAAAAAAAAAAAAAAAAAAAAAAAAAAAAAAAAAAAAAAAAAAAAAAAAAAAAAATAAAAAAAAAAAAAAAAAAAAAAAAAAAAAAAAAAAAAAAAAAAAAAAAAAAAAAAAAAAAAAAAAAAAAAAAAAAAAAAAAAAAAAAAAAAAAAAAAAAAAAAAAAAAAAAAAAAAAAAAAAAAAAAAAAAAAAAAAAAAAAAAAAAAAAAAAAAAAAAAAAAAAAAAAAAAAAAAAAATAAAAAAAAAAAAAAAAAAAAAAAAAAAAAAAAAAAAAAAAAAAAAAAAAAAAAAAAAAAAAAAAAAAAAATAAAAAAAAAAAAAAAAAAAAAAAAAAAAAAAAAAAAAAAAAAAAAAAAAAAAAAAAAAAAAAAAAAAAAAAAAAAAAAAAAAAAAAAAAAAAAAAAAAAAAAAAAAAAAAAAAAAAAAAAAAAAAAAAAAAAAAAAAAAAAAAAAAATAAAAAAAAAAAAAAAAAGAAAAAAAAAAAAAAAAAAAAAAAAAAAAAAAAAAAAAAAAAAAAGCGACTCGACGGGAGCCTTCATCGACAAAAGCGGTCGAGTGGTCAAGGCTGTGAAGTCTCTACTTACGGTTCAGGTTTGTTATGCATTATCTTATCTCATATATATTTTTTAGATTCCTTCATTTGGTATAAGGGAAATTCGTAGAGATGGGCGTAATGGACTGACCATAATGGGAGTCATTTAATTAGTCAGGCTCGTTCTAGAATTCGCTTACAGTAAGGTAAGCCACCATTGTATGTTAACTACCAGTTTAAGTGGACCACTTATGTCCGGCACAGAATAAGTTCTATAGTATACACAGTAAAACCTGTAACCCCCTTTGTAAGTTCACCACTTGTCTGTGATGACCGCCATCGTTATTCGTCAAGCACAGAATTAGTCCTGGATCATATTATATCAACCTCCAAAAGTTGACCACTTGTCTAAGATGAGCACTAAAGTAGTTCACCGTAGATGATCAACTGGCCACACTGTAAATAAAGCCTGTAAAGTTCATCACACTTGTAAGTTGACAACCTAAGCTGATTTCTTGTGTCGAGTACAGAATTAGTTCTAATCATACACACACCAACTTCCCATAAGTTGACCACAAAAGTAGTGCACCGTAGATGATGAACTTCCACAGGTTTCATCACGGTACGATAAAACCTGTAAAGTTCACCACGCTTGCAAGTTGGTGACCCACGTTGATTTCTTACGTCAGGTTTACAGAATTAGTTCCCATCATACACGCACCAACCTCCATAAGTAACCACTAAAGTACTGCACCGCAAGTGGTCAATATACACTAGTGGCGCACCCAGTATTATTTCCTCGAAGGGGCTGAAGTCCAATAAGTGAAGTGAAAGTCAAATTTAGTGACGTTTAAAAGGACCCCCTCCCCCTTTTCTAAAAAAGTTACAAGTATGCAAACATTAGAAATTCCAAAAATGTAATTTTAGGGAGCCCTTGGCGACATCAGAACAGGAAGTTGGGCGGTTCACGAGAACTGCGCCAAAAATGTTTCTAAATATGTCTTAAAAAGGAATTTTTAGGGCCGTTAAGGTAAGATTGGGGGGAGGGAGAATTTTTTTAAAACCAAATTGAACTGCTTTCCCGAAAAGGAATCCTTGGTCTTGTTAAGGAGGTTCGTTTCATGTTCCTGGGAGCAGGGGTGCCCATCCCCCCAAGCTCAATGGCGCAAATCCCCCCCCCCCCAAATTTTTCTCAACCACTTTGTGCTATTTATTTTTTTATTTTAACCCCTCTTTTTTATTTTAGTTATTTTTTAAATGATATTTATTTATTTTTAAAATATTATTTATTTATTTATTTTAAAAATATTATTTATTTATTTATTTTAAATATTGTTTATTTTTTTTAAATATTATTTATTTATTTTTTTGAATTATAACTATTATTTTTTTTTTTTAATAATTTTTTAGACGTACTAATTATGCGCAGAATAGAATAGCTTTTTTCCTCTTCCAGACATTCCAAGCACACACACAAACACAAAATAAATAAATAAATAAATAAATATTAATAAAGAAATAATTTAAATAAAAAAATAAATTCATGAATAATTTTTATTTAAAAAAATCAGAAAATAATTTAAATTAAAAAAATAAATAATTAAATAATTTAAACAAATAAATAAATTAGTTTTGAAAAATCCCCCCCCCCCTCCCAAAAATTTTGATGGCGCAACTTGCGCCATAATCCCCCCCTGTGGGCACCCCTGCCTGGGAGGGGCTTAAGCCCCTTAGCTCCCCCATTAGTGCACCTCTGATATACACAGGTTTCACTGTTATCATCCTCTATAGGTTGACCACCAGTCCAAGTTGACGATTAAAGTACTGCACCACAAGTGGTCAACTTGAACAGGTTTCACTATGAAGTTTTGAATTCGAGAGATGTTACCGGACTATCCGATGTTCAGATTCCTTCGAATGAATTCATAATCGATTACCCAATTGGCGAGTTCGAATCATTCAATTACCATTCGAGATTAAACAAGAACTCCCCCATAACTTTTCTACTTGTATTTTGGGTGATTCTTCCAAATGATCTATTGTTGAATGATCAGTTACGGAGTGATTCATTCGAATGAGTTCATAATCGAAAGACTCTTATGAATAGTAGGCTATTGCCATTACAAAAATATCAGAATTATTTAAATTTCAAAATTGTTCTCAATAATTAAGATTTAATTTAAAATTTTGTAATGCCAAGTTATGTAACATACAGAAATTGTTTTGAAGTATTTTGAGGTATGGATTCGCTTGATGTCATGTAATTTACAATGAAATACGGTGTAAAGTAAGTTATCATTATTGTAAACTTTTAAAAGTGTTCTACACTGTTGAAACTACAGGTTGTACAAGGCACCTTTAAGGGTAAAACGTTGTAGCACCAGCGGCACCCCTGAAGGGGGCCACTTGGCTGCTTATGGCACCCTTGAAAGTGCTATTCGGCTCCATGTGGCACCCTATGGTGCCTTATGACACCCCATGGATACCACAGGGAACCAAATGGCACCTTCAACTTCTATCAATTCAATTCCTCATCTTCCATCCATTCCTAAAGGCTGTTGCTTCCTCTCACCTAGGGATTGTTCCGAGAGAAGGGCGGAGAGATGTGGGAGAACTGCGAGGTGCTGGGGATCGCCCCTCAGGGAGACCGGGTGGAAGTGGTGAGCCAGAAGGGGAAGGTGGAGGCGGAGTCCGTGGTGGTCTGCGCCGGGACCTGGGCCAAGAAGTTGCTCTCGCAGCAGTTCGTGCCGGAAATACCCCTGCAGGTAACGTCGTGTAACGAAGATAATTGAAATAAATTAATAGTTTAAAAAACTGGAAAGACACGCTTTTCTAGCAATAGGAACTAAACAGTTGAAAATAATTTTTTAGGTAAAGTTTGTTCAACAACGAGAAGACTGTTGAACCGAAACATAACTTTAGTATATAAAACAGCTCGGGGATCTCACCATTTACCTTTTGTCAAGGATTCTGCATTATTGCCAAACACTATCTAAAGAAGAGAAATTTAAGACATCTAATATCAAGCCCCCCCCCCCCCCACGCCTTTTTTAAAAATTTTAGTTAATATTGCTACAAAGGCATGTATTTTTAGTTTTTTTTTTACTATCTGTTAAGCAGTGTAGGTACCAGAATACTGATTTTCTTCTTTTTCTCTTAGCCGGTTTTAGTTGGTGTCTATTACTGGAAAGAAAAGGTGAAGGGTGCTTATAGTCTCGCCTCTGGATTCCCAACTTATCTGGATTTTGCCGATCCGAGTGTATATTGCTTGCCTGGCCACGAATACCCTGGCCTAGTAAAGGTAGGAACATTTCATTTCAACATTTCTTATGTGCTTCAATGGTTTTGAACAGTAAGTTTATGTTTCGCTAAGCGTTCCTCATAAGAACAATTAAAACACACACACACCAATATATTGTTACGATTCCGTCTCACCGTCAAACTTTCTTAAATGACGACTGCATCCGAATGATGTGAGCATCCGAACATAAAATTGCTGTGTAAAAGATACCAATATTGATTTGTTTGATCATTTCTGTTCGTCTGTACAGCTGTGCTCAGTACCAGACTGACGTAAGTCCACTTCCATCTATTTTAAGGAGAGGGCGAAAACGCGATTGTAGGATTCATGCAAAGGAAGACTAGCGTTTTTTTTTTTTTGCTGCTAAATAACTGTGAAGGAATTTCTGTTACAGAAAAACATTCCCATGGATCGATGCTTATTCCCATGGATTGATAAGATTGTTTATACAATCCAATTAATTACACCTGTAAAGTGAAAATCGCCATTTTTGGACTTCAGTCGTTCTAGTTTTGAGGTATAAATTTTAGCTTAGATAAATGAAGGGCTTGGGAGATGAAAGGGTTAAGTGACAAAACAGAAATTGCGAGTAATTAAAGTTCGAAGTTTTATTGTTGTAGTTGTTGCAGCTTTTTTGCTTTCTGGTTTTGTCGCTAGTGTGCGTATGAAAGTGGTCTATTGACATCTACTGTTTGATGTACTAAGTTTTATTTGCTTACCTGTGTCCATTGCTTACCATTGTACAGAGTATTCATTTTTAAAATTAAACATAGCCCCTTCATCTTCCAAGCCCTTCAAATATAAAAAACGATTTATCGTCCTGTAGGTGTGTATTCACAAGGGGACTCCGTGCAATCCGGACGAGAGAGATAAGACAACTATGGACAAAGACCTGGAAGAAATTCTCCGCAAGTACGTGGAAGACCACATGCCTCTGTGTGACAGTTCGAAGCCAGCTATCGTAGAGAGGTGCATGTACACGGTAAGGCTAGAGACAGACTACTTTCAGTCAAATCATAATTGAATGAAAAATCTAGCCCCCCAGATTACAAATTATTTGAATGTATATACGTGTATAGTTTCATAATTTGGCGAAATATGTTAATTTTGATTTTGAACTTGTGTAATGTGTTATGTTGTTGTTTTAGATGACTCCAGATGAAGTTTTTCTCATTGACAATGTGCCTGGCCACAAAAATATAGTTTTTGGCGCTGGATTTTCAGGTGAGAAATTTTCCGAAAGAAGTTTGTGTTAAGAGTAATAGAATGTTAAAATGAGATTTTTAAGTGAAAAATAGAGAAAAAGAAGTCTTCTTTTATTCAGTTATGCTTTATGCATAATTAAATGACGATATAGCTGACGAAAAAGGACTACAATGTATAATATAGTCGAACTTAGTTAATTCGAAAGCTCTTAACTTAAAACGAGTTACTGCAAAGAAGAACCGCATTTCCGATGCTTTTTACCTGTTATATTTCTTCGGATAAGACGAATTGACTTTAAAAGTGATTTTGAGTTCGTTTTAACAAGGTTCAGCTTAGAGTAATGCAGGAATATCACGGTTTTATTCCTTTATAACTGTATCTGGCATATCAACATCCCTCACCGGTGCTGCCAGAATTGCTTTCCCGGGGTCACGGTGGCCCTAGGGGGGGGGAGGGGGGGGGGGGAGATGAATATTCCTCCCTCGTAAGCAGTGGTCGTGGGTTCGAGTCCCGCGCTGGCCCATGGATTGTTATTTTAACCTCACTGTGCCGATAAATCTGTTCATGTCGTTTGTCAGGAGGCAAGGCGCATAGTACGCAGTCCTCATATATGTCTAAGCTCAAGGCTTTTGTATACATAAATTGCCTTCTGGAGGGTTTCTTTTCTATCAAAACAGTATTTATACGTGTATAAACTACTGCATATTAGGATTGGCAATACAGTAAACTCTCGGTTATCCGCGGGGCGAGTTATCAGCGAATGTCTCGGGACATAAAATTCTTAGTTAACTTTATTCTTTTAGAGTCAAAATGTTTCGATAAAACACAAGTCTGAAATCCATTTTTCTTAACATTTCTTACCCAAGCGTGCGGTATACTTATAAATTATTTTACCTAGGCGTTATCGTAAGTACTACTTATTTATAGATTTTATATGCTTGAGAACCTCAAATACAAATATTTTTTTATGCTGTACCTATCGTCACTGTTTGTACATCTCACGTTTTAAGTGCAACGCAATTATTTTTAAGCAAAAGACATTTTTTTACCCTCTTTACGCCTTACTTTATGCTTTTTTCGGATTATCCGCGATTTTCGTTATCCGCGATACCCGTGCCATCCAATTCCGCGGATAATTGGGAGTGTACTGTACTGTGAAAACTAAGGCTTCTAGGGGTGTGTCCCCGACCCCCGCCACTGCTACGCCGCTGACCTCCCGTATTTAGACTGGGCTCTTTGTGAGTTGTGGTGCGGATACTGTCTCAAAAGTGGTATCAATCGGTAGCAGTGTATGCGCCATCTTTATCAGTCGCAATGGCGTGGTGTGGTGTAAAGCGTCATGTTTTGGGAGGAGCACCTTCGAAATGATGGCTCTGTGGTTTCTACACACCTAGCATTTTGCACTCAGTTCCAGCTTAGCCAACATGGTCTTTTTTCAAGCAGAAGGTACACTGTTAAAACTACAGGGTGTACAAGTCACTTTTAAGACAAAAACGTTGTAGCACCAGTGGCACCCCCTGAAGGTGACACTTGACTCTCTATGGCACCCTTGAAGCGACATTTGGCTCCTTAGGGTGCCATAAAACACCCTTAAAGTTCCAGATGGAGCTAAATGGCACCTTCAAAGTACCATAGGGAGTCAAGTGGCACCCCTCCGGGGTGTCACTGCTGCTACAACGTTTCACTCTTAAAGGTGCCTTGTGCAACCTGTAGTTTTAACAGTGTTGTGTTATTAGTCTGTCAAACATGTCAGAGTTGAATGTTTATCGTATACCATTTCACAAGATTCTGAATGTCGCTAAAAATCTTCATAAGTAAAAAGTTAGTGAGTTAATCTCTACTAATAATAAAGCTGAAAGTTTCTCTCTTTCTTTCTGTCTTTCCTTCTGTCTGTCTGTTACGCGCGTAGCGCCAAAACTGTTCGGTCGATTTTCATGCCACTTGGCACAAAATTAGTTTGTAGCATGTAGTTTTGCACCTCGAAGCGATTTTTCGAAAATTCCATTTCGTTCTTTTTCTATTCGAATTCTTAGCGGAAATTCGATAAAATAGGGAAGAAATATTTCACACACATTTTCAAGTCTTATGTCATTCGAAAGCTTGAAATTTTCTGCACAAAATGAAGTTTTTTCGAAGTTTCTACGATCATCAGGAGAGCTGTAACAATTGTTTTTAGAATCCCGAAATTCAAGGCTTACCTTCAGTAAAGCAAGCCAAACGATTCTAAAATGGTTGAGCTCTGGAATAAAATTTGTTTGAAAAGAGAGATAAAATGAATTATTTTATCAACGGAAATCAACTTTTCATGTTGTTACTATGGTTACGTGTTCATACTTATTTTTGTTTCGTTCTTTTTCCAGGGTTGCCAGCGTCAATCTTCGTAGGCTACGGCCAGACGTAGTTATTTTTGATTCTACGGTAGTATTTTTTCGGCCCAAATAAGGAACGTAGTATTTTTCTGGCAACCCTGTTTCCAATATACTAATGACTTAATTAAAAGATTTGGCGGATTTTTTTTTCTTTTTTCATTTTCATAGATTTCGCATTTCAGCAACATTGATTTTGGCAACGTTTGGAAACAGTAGTATTTTGTAATATTTTTTTTAGAGGAGGCGTAGTATTTTTTTGTTCCAATTCTCTGGCAGCCCTGTCTTTTTCCCAGTGAAGATGCTTTGGGACCCTGCTTGGCGCGTTTTCAAAAAGTCAACTACGCAAAATAGCTAGGGTTACCACGCTTGGCGCGCCTATCGTTCATTTAGCGAGAAAAGGGTACCTAAAGCACAGATTAACGAAATATCGTATCAATTGCGATATTGCATCGTTTTTTTTAAAGTGTTTCATTTCGGAAAATGTATTGCTTTGTTTTTTAAGCTAGGAAAGAAAACTTTCTTCTTCTTTTAAACTTTGGTAAGATTTCTGTTGGTTCCTGTTATCAACAAAATTGTTCTTATTTTCTCTTTTGGCTTATTTTTGTCCATCTCCCTTGGGGTTGCATTCGAATGTTCCAAGGGGGTGTTTTACCCCATTTATCGGGTAAATCAGTGTTTTCAATGCAAGGTGATATGAATTGGTTAACAAAAGTGATATGAATTGGCGCGACCACTTGGCGATATATCGCCAAGCTTTTGATCGCCAAGTATTTGACGCCAATTGGCGAAAAAAAAAATTTTTTTTTTGATTTAGGTTCAATTTGGCGCTGTTGGCGATATTTTGCGAAAAATTCACTGAATGATGTTAAAATCGACGATATTTAGGAGATTAATCATTGTAAAACATTTTTTTGCATTGTTTCGTAGCAAACTAGGGATACAAATGTTTGAATTGTTATCTTGCTCACTCCAAGCACTATTTTAGCACTTAAGGCATCTACTAAGAAATTTACACGTAAAATTAAGTAGTGTGGGATCCATATCAGATCTTTATATCACTTTGAAGGAATTATAGTTGAATAAAACTAAAATAGAGCAGTTTTTCTGCTATATCAATTATTTTACAAATGAACTTTTAATTTTATACCACGGGCGAAGCCGTGCGGGTACCGCTAGTTTATTAATAAAATGATACTGGTTTCCCTTTCTTTTTAGGAACTGGATTTAAAACGTCACCGGCGGTCGGTAAAATGTTGAGTCAGATGGCAACTGGAGAAGTCCCCTTTTTAGACCCCACTCCCTTCCGCCTGGCGAGATTTAACAAGAAGTAGATGACGTCAAGCATATCGTTGGAGTCTGAAGACATATTGGATCCTTACATTTATATTTTTATAAAATAAATCCATATAAATAAAACAAAGAATATGTATATATATAAATGTGTACCTTATACAAATCCACAGTTAACGTCGGATCTGGACGAAATTTGGCAAGGATATACTTGGGCACCCGGGAAGGATCATAGGGTGATTTTTGAGCGGGAAAAAAGTACCGATCCGTTCGAATTTCGAATAAAGGACTTCAAAATGGTTCTATCTAGCGAAATACTTATCGGATCTTCTCGATCTTGGTCTCATTCGAAAGAACGCAAAAAATACCTGTTAGGAGAGTTTCCTTCCGAAAGTTTTCAAAACCACTAATCGATATCTCCACCCTGAAGAAAGATATGGGCATTTGAAAATTTGGAAATATCCATTTTAAATTGGATTTATAAAAATCGTCCGCATGAGCGTGAAAGAAATTAAATAGGATGAAACAAATTATTAATGAGGAAAAGGTGTTGCCATTTTTTTTCTTGAACATAAACAAACAAAATTCTAGCTTTTGCTTTTCCTGTTGCGGGGATTTAAAACTTTTTTGGTGATTGATTCATTTTTCGTACTGCACAAAATATCGACTTTAATCTAATCGGGACTTTTATAGACACGCGTTACTTGACAAAAATTTTATTCTCAAGGTATACCGGGCAGAGTCGGGCCACGCAGCTAGTACTCAAATAAAGCAATCTTAACTGCACTGGTTACATGTTCTGCTGTTAACCCCTTCCCTGTTTTGCCCGTATACCGGACGGGAATTGAAGGGGCCAGTAGATAAAGGTAGTATGTGACATTTTTTTTTCAGATTTCTCTGAAAAGCTTTCGAAAAAATGTGTTATTTTTTTAATGGATTTTTCTCAACGGACAAAACGGGGTCATATTCTTAGTTACCAACCATTTCTGTGACTAAGGGGATATGATACTGATGGACTTACACCCTTCATCCACAGTAAAAAGTAAGTTTCAAAAATTGTCACATATAGCCTTTATCCACTTGCCCCTTCAATTGCTTTCAGGCCTTAACTGATTTGCCCGTACGCCGTACTTGCAATCTGTATCTATTTCGCTTTCAGATTCGATCTTGTCTTTTCTGTTTTTAGTAACAAACTATTCACATATATGGTGAAAGTTATCCAGTAGATGACAGTTTACAGACTATTGCGTTTTCTATTCTGAGTGGTTGAAAATCGCGGGTAAAAGAAAAAAAAAAAAAGAAAAAGAATGCAATAGAAAATGTGATAATTTTTGGACCGAATTCTTGGGGGGGGGGGAGATGATACTGTTTAAAGGTTAAGAAAGAAAGAGAAAAGGTAGAAGTTAGGCTGAAATGCACTAAAGTGACCTCTATTACAAACTAGGCTGAAATGCACTAAAGTGACCTCTATTACAAACTTCTTTTATTAGTGTAGTATAGGTAATCCACTGCTTTATCCGGTTTGTTACTTCATACAGGTTGCCACTGAAAAGCTATGTGAAGAATGGTGGATTTTAGCGCCGCCTTCTTAAAATAACTAATTACAGCTGCAGGTGTTAGGGGTAGGGGGCAGTTGCCCCCTGGCTTTGAAAAATTTGTTTTTTGGATAAGTGGGCGTGGTTCTTTTAGTTTTTCCGAAAAAATCGCTTTGAAAGTGGGAACCAATCCAGTGTCAGTAAGGCTATCAATTTCAAAATAGTAAAAGCAGTTTTCTCCCCCCCCCCACAAACTTTATATAGGAGCTCCTTAGTGATATGCCAGGATAACCGTGCTTTCAGGGGTCTTTTTTTCAGTTGCAAGCTAAATTTTCAAAAATCTCGCAATTAGAAATGCCAACAACCCGAGCTGAAGTGTGCACATGCACATTCTTCATGCTAAAAGAATCAATTCCATTCCAAGTTTTCGAAAAATATTTTTTTCCCCCCTCGAATGTCGAGCGAAAAGAAAAAAAAAAAAGAAGCCACTTACATTTCCTTTCCTCTGTTTACTTTTTGTCGCGAAAGTTAAAATGTATCATTGATGCGCATTAAATATTTTTACTTTTTTCTTCCTGCATCATGAATGAACTGGCGAGCGGTTCGCTGTCAAGTCAGAATTATTTGTGAAGAAATCGCACCTCTTGGCGAAAAATAACATTGGAAGATAGATTTCTACAGTGTCGAAAATCGATATTTGTTTCCTCTTTTCTTTTCATTTTTTCTGCAGTGTTGAACAAAAATGAAATTGGGTACTTCTACTCGCTATTTTTTTTTAGACGAAGAGAGAGAGCATTTTTTTCAGAATGCATTTTTGTTGCAAAACGATTAATTTAAATTTGATTTTATTACTTATGATTCGAAAAGAAATTTAATAAACTTCAACTTGAAAGCAGAAAATTACAGTAAATGGTAAATTTTGATGAAAATAATTTTTCATTCTACTTCACTTTTAAATAAAGTTGTACTAACCAGTGTACAATTTTAACACGAAGTTCAGCCCCTTTTTTACACAACATAGGAGAATTCCTGTAAAAAATGTATAATGGCGAAATGCAGCTTGAAAAGCAACCATCAGGGGCTCTCCGAAGGGAGATTGCGGAAGTCACAGTGACCTCCCATAAAATTTCCTTATTCGGCAAATTTTGCTGACGATTCGGCAAAACTAGAACAATATTGCAGCACTGAAGTTCATTTTTCTTTTTTTTTTTAATTTTTGAAGCTATTTTTTAAATTTTGCCTAATGTTTCTTCTCATTAGATGTTATGTATGTGTGAAGGAAGTATGTATGAATGATACACGTGCAATGTGCATGCTCGTAATTTAATGTTCGGTATAATTCGGAATTTCATTCTTTAAATTGAGAATTTCCCTCTCCCAAGAGTTCTTATTCTCAGGCCGCTTCTGAACAGCTGTGACTCAGGCCAGAACTCGCTCCGTTGCCTGTGAAGATCAATGAAAAATTAAACCCCTTTGAACACTACATTAAGATAACTATAAACAGAACGGAATGGGGAGGGGGGGGGAGGTAGTTGTCTCTTTTTGAAGACCTCTCTGTCTCTCCTCGTAATGTTTGGGGGGGGGGGGCAGAAGGAAGTGTGCCCTTGATCCGTGGAAGATGGGCAGCCCTGTAATAAATGTAGATGCAGAATGCTTAATAATAATATTTGATGAATTCAAGGAATATGCAATTATACACCGCCAACTCGTTCATTTCGATCCATGGACTGCAGTTTCGGGCTTATTATGCCCTCATCAGCATAGAAAGTGAATCATACGAAAGTGAACGAGTTGGATTCAAAAATCCTCTTATAAAGCAAAGAGCCGAAAAAGAAACTGGTAGCTAATGTGAAATTAGAATACCAGCGACCGAGCGACCGCACATGGGAACGGTACAACTCGTAAATATTAAGGCAGAGCTCGGTGCCCCTTAATACGGCGGAAAATATTCAACAATATTTTTTTGCTGTGCTCAAGAGACATACTAGTTTTGGGGCAACAAAAAGGGCAGGTCTTTCGGGCCCTAAGATGCATTAAGCTGACTTCCACGTTCTTGACCTTAAATTGCTTCTTTCAGCAGAAATTTTAAACCGCCCCTAAGCAAGGGCTAAGGCAGGAACAGTTCCTTGCTTAGGGGCGGTTACTCACTGCTTTATAATTCAAGGAAGTTTAAAATTTCTGCTGAAAGAAGCAATTTAAGGTCAAGAACGTGGAAGTCAGCTTATTGCCATCTCAGTGCCCGAAAGACCTGTTCTTTTTGTTGCCCTAAAACAAGTCTGTCTCAGAGGGGCAGCAAAAAAATACAGTTTAACATTTTCCGCCGTATTAAGGAGCACCCCTCAGCTTGAAATTTTAGGAGCGTAGGAATTCTCAATTTACTGAATGAAGTTACGAATTTTGCCGAATTGAAGAGTTTTCTAGGATGAAGGGACTATGTTAACATTTTTTTGAAAATAAAATCTGGACACACTTTAAATATGGAAACAGGTAAGCAAATAAAAACTTGGTGCACTAAATAATTTAAAAATAGTTCTTATTATATATCAACATGGAATGTAGTTTCGTCTTTAGAATAAAAATAGTATTAAATATCTAATATCTTTAAACGAGCAATTCTTCTATATATATATATTTATTTATTTATTTATTTATTTTTCGGATCTCGAAAACGGCTCTAACGATTTTGATAAAAATTTGTATTTAGATAGAGTTTTGGTTTCTGAGTTCATCTACGTCGGCGTTTTTTCTGTAAAAACGCAAGTTTTCACAAAAAACACCGTTTTTTTGTGCCTTCATTAAAAGTTTGAGAAGCTTTTATTGCGCCATTTTCTTTATGATTACTTTATTGTTACTGTTTCCGTGGCGACCACGTTTTGTTATAACAATTGGATTTCACATTTAATCACATCAGCGCAAGTTCAAATTATGGTATTTGGCAACGTTAAATTGTTATTGTTTTTGAAACGTTAAAGCAAGGCTTCACTAGATAACAAGCTGTTGGGATAAAAGCAGTGGTAATAGTCCACCGACATCTATTGAATTTTATGGTAACTTACAGTATATAGAAATCAGATTACTTTACTTTTCAAGTGCGATTTCAAAATTGAGTATAAAAGTGTTATAGTTAGTTTTAAAATACTTTTCTTCCTCCTCAAGAGTGTTTAGTAAAATATTTCAGGTAAAAAATCAATAAATATGAAACTCATTCTTAAAATATTAAGTTACATCTAATATCTTTAGACGAGCAATTCTTGTATATATATATTTCGGATCTCGAAAACGGCTCAAACGATTTTGATAAAATTTTGTATTTAGATAAAGTTTTGGATTTTGTAGTCCGATCGGTAAGTCGTCGGACTCGTAACCGGAGGGTCCCGGGCCGATCATATAGAGGAAGCCCAGCTGATCAAAGATCCACAGTCTTCATAAATGGTGGCTGGGGGACGTTTAAAATGTTCGTGGTCATAAAATCCTTTAAGTGAAACGATATCTCAGGGGGATGCTGGGCCAAGGGTCTCCTCGGCCCTTGGGTCTGTTCAAAAATTAACAGACCAAAAATTAACAGACAGATTAAAACTCTTCAAGACCCCATCCCGGTTAAACCGTGAGTTGTGGTATGTACGGGGGGAACCTTGGAGTGTCAAGTGAAGTGAAAGTCAAAACCAACTGGACTAAATGCGTACTGGAGAACAGGGACTCTGCATATATTCTCATCAACCCCTCCCGCGCCTTCGGCGCCAAATGAAATGAAATTGGTTGTGATTTTACGATGGACATGGATTAACCCCCATGGATACGCAGAATTTTTATCAACGTATTTTTCATACTTTGTTCATTACTCTGCATTAATTTACGGTAAAATAAGAGTAAAATATTATATTTAGCATTTTAATAACTTTCAGATTATGTAATACAGCACAGAACAGTGGTGTCCCTTTCTGCGTAAAAGGTAAAATATTCATGGGAAATGGTGTTTCGTTCAGTGGGACACCGGTGTCCCATTTTTGCTTCAAAATGTTAAATAAGGTTGTGTTTTTTAAAACAAATTACGGCTGTTTTAAATGCGTAATTGCAACCAAAGGCTTAAAAATGCTTTTCAAGTTTATCTAAATAAGTACTTCGCATTTTAGAAAAAAACACGAGTTTACAAACCGCTTTTTTTTTTAACCGGTCCCCAGGTACTATTACTTTTATACGTGAAAAGAACGTGAATTTTATCTTTTACTAGCTTAATACCCGGCGTTGCCCGGGTGCTTATTAATACAACATAGCATTCAGGGAAAAAAAGTTTGAAAGAGTTCTATTCATATGGGTATAAAATAATTTGCATCAATCTGTCTCTTAGGTACAAACTTTGAAAAAATCTAAAATATTACAGAAAGTTAAACGTTTACAGAAAAATAGTCTTATCAAAAGGTGAAAATGAAAGATAAATGTTGTCTGTGCTTTGCCGCGTCCACTGGCATGAAATATATGCACATGGAAGTGAAAAAATTGCACCAGTTTCACCCGCCAAATTTAAAATATTAACTTTTCTCTATTAATTGTTCCCACCTAAAAAGTAAAAATTATTATAACTCAGAAATAAATCTATTTCTCGTTCTAAAGGCTTATCTCCATTACAGACGCAACTGTCGTCGCATTGCAAATTTGAAATTCAAATCCGTGGTTCTTTTTATAAAGTCCACATGAATTATGATTGTTTTTTACTTATTTCAATGCTAAAAGGAAATAGGTGAGCCTTAAATTGAAAATTCATTACTTTAATCGTAATCATTGTTGGAAAATACTCAATGTTTAAAAATCTTAAATTTCATCAATTTGAATGCTAAAAGGCCTATCTCGATTACAATATAAATGGACTAGATTCCTATAAAAGGGTCATTTTTTGACAAAAAATTTAAATTTGAGCTTTTTAGATTTTTTTAAAATTTCAAGACAACGCCTATGAGAATTCTAGGACATCAAGGAACCTCTGTGTCAAGTTTGATTAAAATCTGACGCAAACTGTGGATTTGTATAGAGAACAAGTATATATACATACACTCATTTTTATAGATATAGATTCAGAGTTATATACAAACAACTGAAACACTTATAACAAATCGACATGTAATACAGTTTAGCCTTTGGTATTAATAATGGTATTAAATAGATTACTTTTATATTTTTAAAGAACGTGAATTTTATCTTTTATTCAGAGTTATACAGAGACATACAAACAAACCCACATGTGAAACTAATAAAAGCGTATTAAAAATAGATGGGATCAGACTAATTTCTTACTCTCACTTAACGAGAAAACCAGAAAACGAAAAAGCTGCAGCAATAAAACTTCGAGCCTTTATTTCTCAAACTAATGTTTCGTTACATAATCCCTTCAATTTCCCTTTCACTTTATTGCATCATCCCTCTTGGCGATATTCACGTCCCCTCTGGCAACCTAGTCGCCAAACGCCTCCTCCTTCCTCTCCCGCTAACGGAAACCGCTCATATCCGCGGCGCCGTTCGCTGAGCACATTCAAAAACGAAAGTAACTTCTCATCGCGAGATCGACGTCGCTTTCGGTTTCGGCGACAAGCATGGCCGAGCCCCTCGTGCTGGGCATCGACATCGGCACCACCACCGTCAAGGTGTGCCTGGTGTGGGCGCGGGACCGCTCTGTCCCGCAGTCCGCGTCGCGGGAGACCAAATCCTCCATGGTCAGCGAGCTGGGGCCCCTGGGCAGCGAGCAGGACGTGCAGCGGATCTGCACGGCGCTGCAATTCTGCGTCAGCAGGTTGCCCAAAGAGATGCTCGTGCGCGTAACGCACGTCGCCGTCTCGGGGCAGATGCACGGCTGCGTACTCTGGAAGGCCCTCAACGGATGGAAGAGGAACAACTTCGGCAGGTGAGTGGCACGTTCGAAATCGAATTTTAGGAGGCTGTCCATGAATGACATATCCAGGGCGAGGACTCAGTCACCTTTCTCACCTTTAGTCACCTTTTGAAAATTTGGTCACTTTTTGTCACCTTTTGGAATTTTTGTCACCTTTTTCAACCTTTCTTGAAATGTGTTTTAGGAAAATCTATTTTTGATAAATTAAATTTTTGAAGAGTATGAATATTCTTTTATTTACCTGAAAATAAATGGAATTTTGAAAAAAAAAAAAAAATCTGTCCTTCAACCATTAAAAAATGTTTCAACTGTGGCTCATTTACAAAACAAAGCCTTTAGAAGCACCTGTTTAAAAGTTTCAAAAAACAGTTGCACATTTTCCAAGGACACTTGGCAGTTTTTTTTTTCTTTCTTTTTTTTTTTTTTTTTTGTTCGTGAAACAAAATTCGGTTGGTGATTTGCATAGAGATGGGATTTTCACTCATTCTCTATTGTCAATACTTTTTAGTGAACATCTTTGTATTTACAGAGAAACAAGAAAAAGAATGCAAATGATTTTGCAATGAACTATTAAAAATATGAAAAAATAAAATATGTTTTATTAAATACATTGTCATTATCTTCACTTCATAATATCAAGTATAAATTTAATTGATATTTCAGAAAATTCTTTGAACATAACTAGGGGTGATTGTGCTCTAATATTTACTCAGATTTCCGGTATTTTCATGATCAATTCTAGTGTTTTCATGTTCGAAAATACCCAAAATAAAATATTTTTAACTATGCTTTTATCTTCCCACCTCAGGAATTTTGAATTTGTTTGCTTTTACGAATTTCCGATGATTAAACCGATAATTTTTAATAATATTCATCGAATATAAGTTTAAGATGCCATTCTAATTGTTTTTTTGCTTTAATAAATTATTTTATTTTTTTTTATTTTGATGCCTTCATTTAAAAAATCTGGTATGGACCCCACACTACTTCCTTTTACGTGTAAATTTCTTAGTAGTTGCCTTAAGTGTTAAAAAAAGTGCTTGGAGTGAGCAAGGTAACAATTCAAATATTTACTCCTCTAATCTGCCACGAAACAATGCAAAAAATATTTTGCAATGGTTATCTTTCTAAATATTGCTGATTTTAATATCATTCAGTGAATTTTTCGCAAAATATCGCCAATAGCGCCAAGTTGAACCCAAATTCGAAAAATATTTTTTTCGCCAAATTTGTCGCCAACTTGGCGATATGTCGCCAAGTTGGCGTCAAACGGCGACCAAAAGCTTGGCGACATATCGCCAAGTGGTCGCGCCAATTCATATCACTTGAGTCTGCATTGAAATTAACACTGATTTACCCCAAAAAAGGGGTAAAACACCCCCTTGGGAACATTCAAATGCAACCACAAGGGGAGGTGCACAACTAGACCATCCTCAGAGCCTACATACCAAGCTAGAAGCTTCTACGGCATATAGTTTTTGAGTTATGCGACCCACATACGCACACACGTACATACAGACGTCACGAGAAAACTCGTCGTAATTAACTCGGGGGTGGTTGAAAAAAATTTTTCGGCTGCTTATATGTTGCTAGGTACATATACACGTGCTGACAGGTCAAAAAAACTAAGGAATTTTCATTCGGGGGTGAGCAAAATCAAAATTTAGACTCAAATTTGAGTGATTTTTTTTTCGCGATCACAATACTTCCTTTACTACGTAAAAGGAAGTAAAAAAATATGAGAATCAAATTTTTCTGATTTTCAATGCTTATTATTCTTAGTTAGGAGACAAGTAAATGATATATATTTATGCTAAAAAATTACAAATTTAAAATATTCGAGCGAAATTCTGCTTTTATGAAAATCAAATTGTCAAAGCTAAAATTTAAAGATCTGATTAAGTTTTATTTTGCTTCAATTATGTGGATAGTAAAAATAGTATGTTTATCATAGAGCTTCTGATTGTAATCTGAAGTAAGTTTATTTGAATTATTTTCTATGCCATTTTCATACTTTTAACGTCTTAATTTTGAAAATTGCAATTTCCTTGCGTCCGCTGTGAGAATCATATTTCGCATTTTCGATGCTTGCTATTCCTTGTTGAAAGGCAAACAAATAACATTTCTTTTTTTATTTTGTTTAAATCATTAAAATAAAAGTTTTAAACAAATTACATGCTCTTTTATAGCGTCAGATGTCAAAAACTTAAATGCTAAATCTGTGGCTGAATTTTATTTTGTTTCAATTATTTAAGTTTTTTAACACATACATAATATCTTTAAATAGTATTTCACATCAGTATTAATAAATATGAAATCCTTGACTCAGGTCATATTGTACTGATTAGGAGATTTATGGGTACTGCATCTAGATCAATTCTTTTTCATATTTTCAGTGACAAATGCAACTTTCATTACTTTATAAATATTTTCGCACAACAAACAGTAATTCTGTTAGACTTTTACTTTCTCCTTAAAATATTTTTCTGGGGATAATTTCTTCAACACCAGCTCAAGAGTAACTTTATTGTTCATTTACAGATTAATTAAATGCATACCCAATATTTTGACTAAAAACTATTTGAAACTATTCAAATGTAGGAAATGTGTTGGTTTATGAAAGGAAATTAATTATTATAAATGTATGGTTATAAAATTAGGTGTGCTTAATTAATAGGGGCTTTGGTTTAAAAAAAAGTCCCCATATCCCCCACACGCATGCATTTTTTCTTTAAAAGTTTCAGGTATTGTTTTATGAACTCACAATCACCCCGCATAACATAGAGTTTACGCTGAAAGTTTTTTGAAAATATGTCCTAAAATGGTTTATTTTGTTACTTCCCAGCTCTATCATATTCACGTTCAG
Source organism: Uloborus plumipes (assembly GCA_038373865.1). Classification (NCBI taxonomy): domain Eukaryota; kingdom Metazoa; phylum Arthropoda; class Arachnida; order Araneae; family Uloboridae; genus Uloborus; species Uloborus plumipes. The sequence goes on from JAXGGA010005627.1 coordinate 58,778, forward strand.
AATCTAAGTCTTTTGAAATAGTATCCAGGCTACTTTTGGTAAAAGTCAGAAAAAATGATAATCGTTTTCTGCTTTTTCATTTCTGAACAGATTATTTTTGGTCACCTTTTAGTTACTTTTTTGTCACCTTTTAGTCACCTTTGTTTTAAAATTTGTCACCTTTCTCACCTTTTTCAAAGACCATCAGCAGTCCTCGCCCTGCATATCTTTAAAAAAAAACATTTTTGACCCTCCATCCTCCGTACTCTCTCCTCTCGTCACATGTCGTGATGCATATTTTTGAAAAAAAATGCATGATGTCTCACTCCTCATTTAGACTCCGACCTCAAAGCGTAACTTTATTTGTGGACAGTCCTCAATCAGTTCAATTCCCCTCCACGCGCCAAAACACTGGCACATGGAGGCACTTGCTAACAAAATTGAGTTATTATCACCAGATGATTTTTTGTGATGTAGTTTTAGCTAAATGCAATGTTTGATGGCCATGTGAGAACGGGAAATCTGAAAAATGACCTCCTGAATCAAATACATGGGGGCGCAAAACTTTAAACAGAAATATCTCCGTTAGAGATTGTCTGCAGATTGTACCACTTTTACGCTTACCACGGCAGTTCAAGCGTTTCATCATTGAAATGTGCCAAATGATACCAGTGTTTTTAACGGGGTTGTAGAGTTTGTTTCTATTGTTTCCTCTTCCACCGAAACTGACCCCTCTCCCAGGATTGGAAAATCTGCTGTATTCTGCTCCAAAAATGGTAAAATTCGCCGATACTGTTCTGAAAAAAAAAAAAAAAAACTTTTTATTAAAAACTGGCCAAATTTGCTCATAGTATAACAAAAATTACTACTCTTTGCTCCAAAAACAGCGAAATTTGCCTGCCAAAAGGTTTTCCAAGTTGAAAAAAAAACTTTTACGATTTTCGGTAGTAATGTCATGAAATCATTTTTCATTGCAGTTCAGTCAGTTTTAGCGGAAGACACCCTTTTTTTAGCCGAAGCTCCCATATTCCTATTAACAACAACACATAACATTAAACATGTTTAACTTGATGTTACCCTTTTAAAAGTGTGATAAAGATGTGCTCCCAAATTCAATTTGACCTGCTCCTAAACTGCCGCGAAAATTGATTTTTGATTTTTCACCCTGTCTCTCCCTCCCCACAGGTACGAGACCGAGGAGGTGAGCGTCCTGTACACGTGGCAGGACGGTCGCTGCAGCTCCGAATTCCTGGCCTCCCTGCCCGAGCCGGACTCGCACCTGCGGCTGAGTACGGGCCACGCCTGCGCCACCCTCTTCTGGCTGCAGCGGAACAAGCCGGACCTGATCGCCCAGTACGACACGGCCGGCACCGTGCAGGACCTGGTGGTGGCCATGATCTGCGGCCTGCAGCGGCCCGTCATGTCCGCGCAGAACGCGGCCGGCTGGGGGTACTTCGACACGGAGACCAGGACCTGGAACACCGAGAAGTAAGGCCCCGTTTTTTTTAAACGTATTTTTTCAGTCAATGCCTCAGTAATGTATTTCACTCCAGGGTTCCTCGTCCTACCACAACTCGTGGTTTAACCGTTTGGATGGGATCTGAAGGGCCCTCTATTTTTTTTTATCCAGACCAGTAGCCGAGCAATTCTCTGGTCCAGTAGCCTCACAGTTATTGATTCACTTGGAGGACTCACAAAGTCCTCCAAGTGAAACGATACCTCTGGGGGTGCTAGGGCCTATGGTTTGCTCGACCCTAGGTTCTGGTTCAAAATTAAGAACAGAGCGCTCTTCAGGGCCCTATCCCGGTTAAACCACTAAGCTGGTAGGTACGGGGGACCCTGGAGGGTGAAATGAAATGAAATGGAGGACTTACTGACCACGAGCAGTTTTTGACCACCATGCCACCCAACTGACTTTTGCCTTGTATGTTAACTTTTATTCCAAATTCATGCAAACCGTAGCATTAATTCTGAGGTATAGTAGTCACAATTAACAGGAAAGATTGCTAGATTGCATCACCCCCTTTGAGTTACAGGCGAAAATATCGAATCACCGCCTCTACCTCTACCCTGTAAGATATACCTATCAGTGGCGTATATAGGATTTTATTTCGGAGGGGGCCCATATAATCAAGCTTAGCCCCCCCCCCCACCTTTCTCTTTTTTTTTTTGCTATTACTGTAAGACAGATAGACATTTTCAAATTGAATTAAAAAATTGTAATTTTTAGAAAAGGTAGAAAATTACGAAATTTTAGATTCCCTTCAAAAAATTTTTCAAAATTGAAATTATTTATGCTACCTTTGATGACGTTGAAGGATCAAGACTCCGAAGGGGAAACTTATTGAAACTTAAATTCTAAACACGCAATTTCAGGCTATCTTTAGTGACGTTAAAGGAATTGAGAAGACTCGAGGCATCTCTTCTGAAATATTTTGACACTGAAGCATGATAGAGTAAAAAAAAGAAGATGAGTTTTTTTTTTTTTGAACTGAAGTCTCATTTAAGTTATCTTTGGGAAGTAAAAGTTCTAAGACCCTCCCCGAAAGATTTTCGATATACATAGATGCGCAATTTCGCGTTCTCTTTGGAGACGTTAAGAGACAAAAAGTGGTTAGGGATCTCCCTCCGAAAATTTTCAAAATTGAAACCTTAAGCCATCTTTGGTAGTAACGTTAGCAAGGACTGTCTCCCAAAATGTTTCGAAATTAATGCTTTAAAAACATTTTTATTTAGGTTATCTTTAGTACAATCAAGAGAAGAGGTAGGATTCGGGCGCTGTGCCCGAAATTTTGCGGCAGTGAAGCTTCAAGAATGCTATTTTAAGCTCTATTTTTTGAAACTGAAGGTTCAAAATTTTACTTTTAGCAGAGGTGCCCATTACCCCTAAGAGCAAAAACTTATCATCCAAGAATTCCACGAAGATTCCTCTAAAAACGAGAGCCACACGTGAAAGAAAAAGAAAACAAAAACCTTTAAAAACGCCCCTTAAAAATAATTCAATAGCGCCGCTTACGCCATGATTCTTGATAGGAACAACTGCTTTTAGGCTTTGTCTGACAACATTTAGGATAATAAAAGGGTTTAGGGACTGTAATCCGGGAGCTCTCTCTTTTCAAAAACACATTTTAGAGCTAAAGACTCTAGAAAAGTAAGGAGGATATCAACTACCGTTAAATGTTTGAATTTTAAATCTCTAAAATGCCATTTGAGGCAATGTTTGATCAAGGTATTGAAGAAGCGGGAAAAGAACTCTCTTCCGAAAATTTTTGGATATTGAAGTCTTGAAACTGCGATTAAACTACACGTTGTAAAAGCGAAATTTTAAGATCTCTTTGGACTATTTAAGGAGGGTCATGAGCCTTCTTTGAATTCATGCTTGGCGGATATACGGGCCTCGACTTCCTACCTGAAACCTGCCACTGAGAAGCACTCTATTCTTTAATTTCACCACTGGTAAAGAAATTGAAAATTACGTGCCCCTTCTAGCTCGGCCGGCTTGAACTTCTACCTCTTTTCGATTTTTTTTTTTTTTTTTTGTTCAGCTGAAAGCTTGGAAATTATTTGTGAAAAAACTAAAAAGGAAAATGACTGCACTTTATTTTAAATTTCTTACTGGGAGGAATACTTACACTTTATTCTAAATTTCTTGCCGAGGAGGAATGATTGCACTTTATTTTAAATTTATTAAGTGTAGCATTACTTTAAAGACTCTTATTTCCTGGCTGACTAGAAAAACAGGGGGAATGAGAAGAAAGAGAGAAACGTAATTTGCTGACTAATAATCAACACGTGTTGAATATTTTTCATTTAAAGATTTCTATTCAAAATGATTAGGATTTTTTCTGTGCGTTTTCTAATTGAAATATCTTCATTTTCCCAAGACACGTTCTTTTTTCTCTCGAGTAAATCGCGAGGGCTCCCTGACCCTCTTGGGTTGCACTAGAGCCGCTATATATACTGCCTGGTGTCATCTAACGAATTATTATTAGTAATAATTATTTATTTAGTTAAGTATTTCAAGCTAAAAGTATGTAAATAATTTCAGAGTAAACTTAAACCAAATAATAATAACTACCTATTAAAAAAAAAAAACGAATTTTTTTTCGGGGGGAGGAGGGGTATAAGAGGGAAAGACCCTCTGGAGCACTCAATTATATACACCTTTAAAAACAATGTTAATAGAGAGTGGGCTTTTTTTTTTTTTTTTTTTTGAGCAAACACGAACCGAACACCTACTTTTGAAAAAATCTTTCTCGATTTCGGGGGGGGGGGCGGGCCCCCTCGGCCCCCCCCCCTTAAATACGCCCTTGATACCTATGAACCAATTTCTGTCTGATTCCACTCTTTGTTGGCTGTGATATAGTAGCATAACGAAGAAAAGGTTCAATTTCTCCACTCTCTTGAAGGAATTTTCGCTAGGAATTAATGGGTATCAATTCGCATGGGGGGAACACAAATGTGTATAAAATTTCGTTCAATTTCACTCTGTGGTTTTCGTGTCAAAGCTTCCACTAAAAACTTGTTGCACCAAAACAGACGAACTCTTTTCAAAACTAATGAAAATGGATTCAGGACAGCTCAAAAGGTGTAAACTCTTCAAAAATCGAAAATTTTCACGAATCCAATACTTTTTTTCCACGAAATACTATACATAGAAGAAAGAAAAAAAAATTGATTCGGTTTTTATTAGTCTGTTTATTTTTCGTATATTTTTCAAATTCCAATTTTTTCGTTTCAACATCTTTCAAGCAGGCCGAGCTCAGGCTCTTAATCATGTTGCAGGCATTAAAATCATCAAACCATAAACAATGGGATGACAAAATATTTACCGTTGTTCGTAGAAGCGTCACATTTGAGCCGAAAGAAATAACAAAGCTGAATCTGCTTATGTGTGTTTTCCTTTGATATTTAATGTAATTGACGTTCATTTTTTGACTTCACGGTTCTTCAGCGTCGGTCGATTATGACGGCGTTTATTCTATAATGAATGACTCTTTCATGTCCTGTAAAATTCCTTTATCACTGAACCAAATAAAACGAATAAAAAAAAGCGTTATATGAAATATATTGATCGCGAACTATTTTGTTAACTATTTATTTGAAAAAAACTTTACTCGGTAAGGAAGCGTAAACCTATCATGTAATAATTCTATTCGACCCTTGAATATTGCAAAACGAAAATACACCTTAAAACTCACTGCGTAGCACTTTTGTCAGATTGTTACTTTTTAATTGACTAATTATCATAAAAGCGAAAAGAGATTTCGGAGCATGGCTTATTGAGTTCCCCTTTGAGGAAAGTTTGACATTATTTATCATTTATTTGCAAGTTATATCAAGCATCATTTTAATGAAATTAAATTTGAAAGCTTCCCTATTGTATTCCCTATAGTATTGTTTGTCCCCCTATATAACGCATGTTAATTTATTGTAAAATAATAAATTAACATGCGTTATATAAAAAGAAGTTTGTAAATATATTGAGAAATAAATTTTGGTACCGGATAAGGGGTACCTTTTGTTTTCGTCTCATATAACTAACAGATGAAAGAAACAATAGTATTGAAGGTAAAATGAAATTCATAATTTTGAGATTAGGTTCATTGAAGTTAAGCTCTAAGCCATAAAAAGGGAACATAATTTATAGACAGCCCCACTTGATTACCCATGCAGTTCCATTCAATGGGTAATAGGAAAACTCGTGAACTAAAAGTATACAGCTAATTTCTCGCATCTTTCACAAGTGTTACTGTCTGTTTGCGTTTTGTGCGGCTGGCAGCCACGTACGCTTCCATCTGAAAAAGGGGAGTTAGGTTTTGGATGCGCACTACCCGATGCCTTCAGCTTTTGTTCGCTTACTACTTCCTCCTTGCTTCCCCCCCCCCCTATTTCGAGAAAGTCCGAAGAGACTTGGCGCGTGCGCAGATGCGGCGGAGGTCGTACGAAAAATTTTTAGACAGTACACAAATTATCTTTGCTGCGAAAAGAAGAAAATTTTAACTCGTGCAGCATAAGCGACGAAATTGCAACTTTGTAAATCAAACGAAATGATGAATGAAAGCGAGTAGAGAGGAAGCAAATGTTATTAGGTGGCATTTGTTTGAGGCAGAATACAAACGGAAAATTTGGCTGCGTTTCAAAGCGAGACGATACATTAATGAAGAAAATAGCGGGAAGAATTTTGACGTCTCTTGTCTTTCAAATTTCCTTTCCCTCCCCTCTCGTCACTCCTAAGGCTACTATAACTAGGAGCTGACTCGTCAGCCATTTTGTTTCCCACCGAGTGTGCTTGCTGTGTCGTCTGCAAACAGAAACCTCGCCGATTTGTAGGTTTATATACAGAAAAATGGGTGATTGTGCTGCAATAAATTGTAGCAATCACTCGAGGAATAAAATCCGAATGTTTAGGTTCCCAACATGTGAAAAAAGAAGGAAGAATTGGATTATAAACTGCCGGCGCGAAAATTGGATTCCGCCGAAAAATTCCCAACTTTGCATAGTTAGTGCGCTTGTTTTTTTATGGATACCTTATCCATTTGGTTAGAATCTGTTATGAAGTGTCTTCTTTTTCCCGAATCAAACAAAAAACTGGTCTACACACTGAAACTTTTGATGTAGTAATTAAAAAAACAATACCTTAAGAAATAACAGGTTTGCCGTAAATCTTGGCGGTAAAATGTTTTTCTTACCAATGTTTATCGCCAAACAAATTTAAACACTCGTCGTATTTTTGATTTTGCGAGGAATGCGTCGTAATTAAATGTCTGATTTTTCATTACTACTTCAAACAAATCAAAGCAATGCTTTTATAACATAAAAAATTGAAATTTTTAAGCAAATAATTGAAGATTGATTTCCGTGGCCAGCTCTTATATTTAAATGTGCTCTCTTTTGAAAAAAAATCTTTTGAAAATGCTTTCAGGTTTCATGCTCAACTTTTAAGTTATAAGTAGTTTTAGTTGGATTTTCTTCTGAAGTAAACAATAACTGAGAGATTCTTGATAGTAAATCGCTTCTTTAGGAATCATCAACAAAAACGTCAGTTCAGAAAGGCACTTTAAAAAACTAATTAAAATGGGCATCATCTACGTATTATGTTTTTATTTTTTAAAATTCTAAATTTATTGTTGGACATAAGTTCATACATTTTTACTTTCTTCTATATCTAATATATAGAAGAAAGTATTGGTTTCGTGAAAATTTTCGAATGTCGAATTTTGACGGATTTGCACGTTTTGAGGTGCGCTGAGTCCATTTCGACCATTTTTGGAAAATGTCTGTCTGTCTGTCTGTGTGTGTGTGAGTCTGTATGTGTGTGACCAGTTTTTGTGGCCGCGCTAGAGCAAAAACTACTGAATGAAATCGAACAAAAATTTTTGCACATATGTACCACCATGTGAACTGGTGCACCTGACTTTTTTTAGCGAATTCCTCCAAGGGGGGTGGAGCAATCGCACGTGTTCTGCGCGGGGGTGATTGCTATATCTCAGGAAGTAACCGGCGGAATCAAACGAAAATCGGTCCATAGGTAGACCCTACTGAGTATAGGTGCTGATTCAATTTGTTTGTCAATATCTCGAAGGGGGGTGGAGCAATCGCACGTGTTCTGCGCGGGGGTGACTGCTATATCTCAGGAAGTAACTGGCGGAATCAAACGAAAATTGGTCCATAGGTAGACCCTATTGAGTACAGGTGCTGATTCAATTTGTGTGTCAATATCTCAAAGGGGGTGGAGCAATCAAAAGTGCTTATTTTGTCATTGCACCTACTGTATCTCGAGAAATATTGCTGCGATTTGAATGAAATTTGGAATAACACTAACCCAATATGGAAGCAAGCATCGATTAAATTTTGGCGCCAATCGCCCCAGGGGGAGGGTGGGGTGATTTTTGCGCTTAGTCAACAATGCGAAAAATTAATTCATTAAAAAATCACTTTCATGCTATTTAATTATCAAAACAGCTGAAAACTTTCAATGATTTGAAATTTTTAACTGTTGCCAATTTCTTTTTACTAACAAATAAAATGTTTGCAATTTATCTAAACAAGGCTTTTGCAATGATTTCCAATTTCGCTCATTGATTCTGCATTTGCAGGGTTATTACGATAATTGGGAAATTGGAGCTGTCTCCAATTACTCGGGCGAGTACGTATTTTATTTTGTAACCGGAATTCATAAGATAGATATAGAAGAAAGTTTCGTGACGGCTACGACAGCTAGTTTAGTGGAGGTATTTATTTATTTACTCATTCAGTTTTAGTTATTATACCTCATATAAACTCACAACCAATTTTGAAAAATACATTTTACTTGTCTTAGAATTCACCCAATTATACAGAATTAAAAGAAATTATTTTGGGAAAATACTTGAGCGTGCTGTAAATGCCAAAATTTAAGCCCCGTGAATTATTTGAACTTTATATATAGAAGAAACTTTCGGTAAAATTCGCAAAATCACCGATAAATTAATTCTCAGAGAAAGAACTCCTTAAACAGTACTTAATTTTCTTATTAAAGTTCATTTGCATTATAATTCCATGTAAATAAAATATGATACTGTAAAATGTTGATTTTTTTTTTCAAAATTTTTTTCATTTGTATATTCACGTTTCCAAAGGATAAGACTTTTTTTTGATACGCAACTCGGAAATTTATTTTTAACGAAATTGTAAAACGCGCAATAAAAGCGATAAAGGCGCCAACATAGCAGCCTGCTCTTGTTTACATCTGAGACCGTGGGCATCAAAATGGCGGCATAGGTCAGCCTGTCTTCTACAGGAGCTCTAGTCACTCCCTGGCAGGATGTCAAGACTTCATTTCAGTCGTTTGTTAAACAGTTTAAAGTGAAAGATCACGGCGGCGGCCATTTTGAAGAGTACTTCAAAATATGCCGCTTTGGTTTTCTTTCTCTGTTACGAGACTCGACTGTATGATTATTATTGACTGTAATATTATTAATCAAGTTGTTAAAAAAATTTTTATTTTTATTTTTTCGATAACTGGTAAGGCGGAAAAGGTGCCATTGGGGGCATAAAAATTCAAAAAATTAAGGTTTGTTGTGTAATTCCTTCCTTTTCCACCAAAAGCCTAGAAGATTTGGTGATTTCCTGTTTTTTTCTACGTTTTAAATTAATTTGTCAAAACGTTAAAATGCGGTTTTCGCCGAACTTATCTGAAATACTATCGTCCCCGCTTAATCGGGTAACGGATAAACGAATACCCCGCTTATACGAATAAAATATCTCAGAACCGATGCCATAGACGTAATGTTAAAGATCTCCGCTTAATCGAGTACCCCGTTTAATCGAATAATATTTCTTGGAACCGACAGTATTCGTTTAAGCGGGGCCGACAGTAACTACATTGTCACATATAGTGCATTTTTAGATGTCAGATGCTAAAAATTTTTAAAAAAATAATTTCCTAAAAATCTTAAACTGCATTTTTTCCAAACTTTAACGCAATTGCGGCAGATCAAGAAACTGACCAAAAAATTTCAATTTTTTTATGTGCACTTTGCTTCCCCAATGGCTTCCGTAATACCCATTATCAAAAAAAAAAAAAAAAAGTCTTTTTCGGCCCACTCTACTGCATAATGTATATTGGTGTAATTAATTTATCGTTTGATTAATAATTGTGCTTTGCCATATTTAAAAAAATGTACCCTTTTTTGCGCATTTGTAAACCTTTACCGAAAAATGGACCAAAATAAAAACTATGAAAGGGAAAAAAAGAAAGGGGGGGGGGGGACTTTTGCAGAAAAATTGGCGAAAAGCATATTTTCCTTTTTTAAAAAAGAAAAAAAGTCACAGATTCTTAGGAGGTTAAGCTCTCCCGCAGAATCGCCACTGTTGCTATGCCCATCTAATGTTCAACTTTCTACCATTCAAAACGCGAATACTGTTACTGGATGATTGTTTTTACCTCTCCCTCTGTTTGTTCAATCAATAAAAGTGCCACTGTATTGTTATCAGGAAGGAAGATTAAATCCCGACTTGAAGAAGATTAGCACTGCCCTTGAAAACGGACCAAATTGTTTGCTCTCCCAACGGAACAAATTGTTAGCCAACATCCGATCTTCATACGAATACAAACTCTATAAATTAAAAGATTTATTCTTTATCTCTTTATGCGATTAGCAGGTAAGCGTAATATTTCATGGTATCTTTGGGTACGATTAAATGAAAGCGTTGGTGTAAGGATGTTGTTGATGTTCTTTTTTCTTTTCTTTTTTGAATGATTCAAGAGTATGATAATTAAAACAATAAGTTATATTTGTTCTCTGGCACACATCTGCAGCTGCAAAACTAGCCTCACCGCAGTGGACGCAAACTAATACATGCGTCCACTTTTGCCTGTAAACCTGTATTCACTTTACCACCTCATCGGTGGTCAGGCGGTAACCCACAATTTCTGTATTTACTTAATACATTTTTTAAAGCAAAAATATTAAATTCAAAGCAAAAGTGCATTTTAATATCTTGGGGGGAGGGTGGGAGGTCCATCGACCCCCACCAAGGGCGGATCTAGAAACTTCTCAAGGGGGGGGGCGATTGATTTTTTACCCATATATATATACAGGGTGTCCATTCCAATCGTGGACCAATAGCTAATTTCTAAACCGTTAGAGATAAGCATATAGTTTATTTTGGAAAAAATCTCCAAATTATGAAAGGAATTTTGGGTCTATTCAATGTTTTTCAAAAAATCAAATTTTGAAAGAGTTACGAAATTTAAATTTTTATACAGCCCCCCAGTCCTATCAATCATACTTAGTAAAACATTCTTGACACTGTAACGTTTAAAACTAAAAAAAAAATCACTCTTCTACCACAAAAATTGACCGAGTTATGACGTTTTGAAAAATCAAGATTTTGCATTGTTTCATGACGTCATCGAGAGATCGCTTAGGGGACCGTATGCGAAATCCTTCAAAATCTTGATTTTTCAAAACATCATAACTCTGTCAATTTTTGTCGTAGAACAGTGATTTTTTTTTAGTTTTAAACGTTACAGTGTCAAGAATGTTTTACTAAATATGATTGATAGTACTGGGGGGCTGTATAAAAATTTAAATTTCGTAACTCTTTCAAAATTTGATTTTTTGAAAAACATTGAATAGACCCAAAATTCCTTTCGTAATTTGGAGATTTTTTCCTAAATACACTATATGCTTATCTCTAACGGTTTAGAAATTAGCTATTGGTCTACGATTGGAGTGGACATCCTGTATATATATTACACCCCCTCCCCCAACAAACAAAAAGAAGCATAAAAACACAAACATACCTATGTGTGTGAGTTGAAGGATCTTTTTCTTTTTGCTGATTCCTCCCACCGATGTTTTGTTTTGTTCTTTCTAATGCGCCTGCTTTCTGTGTTTTTTAAAAATATTTTTAGAAGAATGACCTTCGTACGAAATGCATTTAACTCTTTTAAATAAGGGGGAAGGGGTAGAATATCCCTAATTTTAGGGGGTCGGGGGGTTTCTCCCCCGTGAAATTTTTGAAATTATAGATACAAAATTCTGCATTATATGGGATGAGAATAAGGTAATCAAACAAAACCTTTTAAATGGTATGCCTTTTGCAAATTAAGATCGATAAAAATATCAAAAAAAAAAAAAAAAAAAAAAAAAAAATAATAATATGGACCGACAAATCCTTAACATTTATCTGCAGAGATAAAGAATGAGGGAAGAGAAAATATAAACACACATCATCACTTGCTTACATCGGTTTTCATTTAGTTACACTGTAGTTTATATTTGTAGAATCATTATTGTGTTAGCATACATTCAGGGGTGCCCGGATTGAGGTCATTGCGACATCCTTTTTGGGTAAATTTTGTCTGATGAAGAATCAAATTTCTACACAGTAGTAAAGTATTTCATGAAAAAAAAAATATTGTCATAGCATGCAGGTGACTGGGAATTTCAATCAGCCAATTTAGAAATTTCCCCCTTTAATGGTTCAAGATTGGGGAACCCCTGCATGCATTGCACTAAACGAAATTGTACTTAACTTACCTATAGTCTTTTGTCTGTTTGAAGGCGTTTCAATGGATATTAACGGTGATTCCGTTGATAAAAGTGGCTCAGGTTCAGTTGATATTGATGATTTTCTACATTTTCCTTGTTTTAAGCCACCTCCCCATAGTTATAAAATCGCATAAATAAGAAAGTGTAATAACCGAACTAGGAGCGGTTGCTCAGTTCAACTGACTCCAAAAGGAGACTAAAAGACCACATGAAATAGGGCCAATTTTCGTTACGTCATATAGACGGCATCCCTCCATATGATGACGGGCATCAAGAAATCGGCGACTTGGAATGTATGAATTCGAAGGCGAAGGATACCCCTTCTCCTAATATCATCTGCATTTCTGCCTGTTGAGACTTTTAATTTATCTGCGCTGTCTTGAAAATGGTGCCAAATTTCAGTCCCACAGACAAATAAAAGACATATAATAAATTACTCATTCCTAGAAAAGCAGAAAATAACTAAGAAGTTTTTTTTCTTTTTACATTTTTGGTAAATGCCTGTTTCTTCCTCTTTTTTTTTCTTTTTCCTTTTTTCCTTCTCTTTTCTTTTCTTTTTTTTTGGCTCAGGGGGGGGGGCCGATCGCCCCCATCGCCCCCCCTTGTATCCGCGCTTGACCCCCACCTGGCTGTCCAAATGACGCGCTTGAGAATGGTCAAGTTGCTTAAAAAGTGCTGAAGGTATTTGGAACCTACTTTTAGATCTAAATTGCCCAATCGTATGGCAGTTAATTTTTAGGATCTTACTCAATATTACTGCTTTGTTCGGCACCATTTAAAAACTAGTGTTTCTCCGTCTATTTGCCATTTAAGGTGGCGATGTCATTATAGATAATCTTTATGTTTTTTACCACAGCAAGGTTCCACAATTTTTTTTATAGTTGAGAGAAACTAGTAAGTTAGAGGTAGAATGGATAGTAATTTTTTGAAGTAAATTGTTCAAGTTATTCATGTGCTTTTCACTTCTAGCTTTGAAGAATGGAAAAAAAACGTAAAATAAATTTGTTCATTGAGTTCATCTCGTTGGAATTTTAAACTTTAATCATATTCTTCAAAAACACATCAATTGATATTATGAATTGCTATGAATAAACAACAAATATTCATAACTCTGAATAATTGAAGAAAATAAATACCTTAGTGCAGAAATTGTGAAGTCAAAATCCAACGTTAGTTAAGCACCAATACGCAGGGATACTGCAGACACGTGTTTCGGCATTACAAGGAAGGCCTTTTTCAATGCAAAAAATTGGGAGCTTATGGATGCACAGATATTCGATAAAAGCTTTTGTCGTATGTCTGCAGTATCCCTGCGTATTAGTGCTTAATTAACGTTGGATTATTTTCTAGGTTCTTTCTTGGAAGACCTAGATACTTATATAATTAAAAATTCACTTTCTTTTAATGTTCCAATTGAAGCTTTTGCAGAATGAAAGTGGAGATTTTTCAATCTTTTTAAAACTTTTATTCAGAATTATAAAATTAAAAATTTGCTTAAACTATCTGATTTCGCCCCTCATATTAAGGAACCTTAAAAATCTTTTTTTTTTTTTGCTGCACCTATTGATAAAGGAGCCAACAACTTTTATATTATTTGCAAGGGGGTTGCAATTCTGGGGGTGCAAACCGGAAATCTCGGTTTCTTGCACCCCCAGAAATCACAGCCTAAGTCAGCTTATGCTCTGGCTAAACTTTGAAACCTAGCAGTACCAGCAGAGCGATGCCGTAATACTAATTTAAAGGGAGTTCCTTGAATAAATGAAAATCCTACCCCGCCCCCTCCTGATGTAGAATTATCATTTTCTTTGACTGAAATGCGAACCTATACACTTTTTAATGCTTTTAAACACAAAGTGTCTTTGCGATTACCAAAAAAAAAAAAAACTTCCAACCAGTAGCGTACATAGACTAAGGTGCGCCCCCCAGCAAGATTTGTAAGTGCGCCCCCCACCCCTATTAAAATGTAAAAAGTATTTTCCCCGTGTAACCTTTAGTGCTATTTTTATGAATCGGGCGCCCTCAAACCTCTTGCGCCCCCCCGCGCCGCGGGGGTTGCGGGGGCGCTATGTACGCCACTGCTTCCAACTAAACTTTTCTTTAATGGGGAAAAAAACATTAATTTACATCAACAGTTCCTTTAAAATAAAATAATCTGCCACTTCCATTGCTCATCGCCCATTTTGCCAGGCGACTACCCGACCGTAACCCAGCTTATTAGCGAGCAATGTATTCTTCAATCGATTAGTTATCCAGTCTTATTAACGAAAATGTTAAATCGAAATTCCCACCCTTTACCCTCCCCAGCAGAAAAAGGGTGAATTAAAAAAATATAATCACAAAAGAACAAACGGTAAACCCCGCTCCTTTAACCCCACTCCCCAGAATTTAATAAAGCTAAAACTCGCAATGCAATTAGTAGAAAATGAACATTTTACTCCTTCTGGTAGAGAAAGGTTGTCTTCATGGTATTTTTTAATAAACAGTTATTAGGTAGGTCATCGTCGCTCTTTGCACAAAATGACGATAAATATCTTACCGCCGGAAGATAGATTCAGCAGTGATCTCTATTGTCCAACCTCAAAAGGCGCGCCTGGCATCGTTGAACGGTTCTATTTCAAAAAGGGGTGACAGCTTGATTAACCCATTTATGCCCAAGTTTTTTTTAAACAATTTTTTTCAATTTTTATCTGCTTAAAACTCTTATTTGGAATGGTTTGCATACATTTAGGCATAAAATAGATCGCCGTTGCCATATTTATTAAGTTATTTAACGCCCTGTTTATGGGACATTAGGCAGATATGTGCGCAAAATAAGACCTTACGTGACTTTACTTTTGCAAAGTGACACTACGGAAGGCATCTCTGATCAATTTTAAGCAAATAATTTTAAAATAGTTTAGTTTTATGAAAAATAAGTTCGCAAAAAAAAAAACCCTTACTTTCTGTGGCTGCCCATGCTGTATCGTTGCTTGACTGATTTGTCTGAAAATATCTGTCAATAAATAAACTATGATGTCCAAATAGTGGCTCTAACTGGTTTTCTCAAGAAGAAGGACTATTTAACTTGTGAAAAACAGCTTTAGTAAAATGATACACCCATTATAGGTTTTTGTATGCAGTAACTAAGAAGAGCCCCGTTTCTAGGCTACTGGGCATAAATGGGTTAAGAAAATGCACCATGGTTGCATTTCTGCTGTCCAATATTATTTTGTTTTTCTAGAACTGATAAGGAAGGGGAATTATCACCATCACCCCTATTTTAGCAAAATCAGTAGAGACCTGAGGCATGCACAAAAGCGTCGGAGGTCGCCGTAGAAAATATTCGACAGCACCTTCGAACTTTGGATATGGAAACTGAAGGGGAAAGAAACTTTCCCATATTTTCCGTTGCATGTGCAAATTTAAAATCGGAAGCGTTTTATTCTAACTCATGCAAGAGAGAGTACTTGCTCCCCCCTCCTTTCCCCACTTTTTAAAAATTTTTATTTTTTTTTCACAATTCTAGTAATGTAAAATTTAATCATGTCATTTTCTAGGTAATTTTTGTGTTTCAAAATACGGGTTTAAAATTTGCAGCACTGAAAGAGATATAGCATTTCAAAATGCGAAATCAGCTTGTAGAAATAAAAAAAAAATATCAAAACTTTACACCGCAAAAATTTGTAGAGAATTCCAGAGAGTTGCTTCCCGGCGGGCCTCGGGAATCATTGGTAACTTTTCGGGGTTACAAGTAAAAAGCTTTTCAATGCAAAGGAGGTTAGATGAAATCCAGCTTACAGAACTTCCAAAAATTTCTACTTTTCAGAACGTTAGCTTTTATATCGATTCTAAATTCGATGGACTTGAAAATCAGTGGAGTAGCAACAGCGTGACACTTATTGTTTTTCTTCTTTTCGCATCTTCAACGTTTAAATGTGAGGACATCTGAAACGAATCGCTTTCCACTAAAAGTCAAACAGCTCAATCGAAACCGAAGACGATGCGCCGTTTAAATTCCCTTCGCGTTTGTTCCACGTCTCGGGGACCATTTTTCAAACCGCAGATTATATTTAGCCTGTGTTAATTCACGAAGCTCTGGGTTTGCGTGACCGTCTGATGAAGTGTCAAACATACGTGAGCGGGGTTTGTGTTGCCAAGAATTTGCCCTGATCAAGATCCTGACTCGAAATACCTGTCTGCTCGAGAGATAGATTACCACTCTTGATAGAGTTTTAGGTGGTAAATTATTCGATGGATAATCCTTTGAAACTATTAGCCGTTGGCGATAATAATCGTTGCAGAAATGAGTCATGCATTAAACTGTCAGAGTGTGAAAGTTAGTTTTTATTCATTGCCAGCTAAGCTGGCAATTTCGGGTTACTTCAGTTTTCCAACTGTACCACAATTTGGTGTGAAGTCAGAGCCCGATCATTCTGCTATTGGACATGGGGCACATTTCTATTTCAGGGCTCCCCGCCCCCTTCTCATATAAGTTACGTATTACGAGTAAAAGACTTCTTACAATACCAGAATGAAATAAAAGTTTTATGCTAAGATCAGACTTTCAAAAAAATAATAATGCTATCAAATTATTAAGACAAAAATATACGTCGACTCAACACACGCAGTAGGCATTTAATATTTATAGTAAAATATACAGTAGGCATGTAGTATTTAGTAAACGTTGGATAAAGTAAAGGGATTTTGAGCCCCCCTGCAATCTAAAAGGAGGGGGCCTGTGCCCGGGTGCCCCTGAGGTAATCAGGCTCTGTGTGAAGTCCGACTTCTACAGTACACACATATGCCATAGGGACCCGTTTATAGTGGGTATCCATTCACAGCACAACAATGCATTCACACAAAGGAAGGACGACAAGTACAGGAGAGAAAAAGTACATCCAATAAAAATAATCCTTAAGTATTTTATAATCATCTAAATACAAGAAAAAATAGTGGGAGGTATAGACTTAGCGTATGTTCACAGCCCGATCAAACCAAAGTGGTTCCCTGGTTCTGGTACAGTTTTAGTGCCCCTCTCACAAAAAATCCGTATATTTTCAAAGTAGTTGCTTGTAAAAAAAGGATGTACGAAATAAATAAATTTACCCTATTTTGTTGCGCCGTGGTTCTTAAGTTCACGGACCTGTAGGACTGCGTTAATGAGGCCCTGCGTATGTTTTCACTTGCGATACTGATATTCGTTTGATGCGATGATGTTGGTAAGTGCTACTATACAGCATAATTTAGAGAGAAAAAGAGAAAAAAGTTGAATGAAAGCCTACCTACGGTTTAAACCTTGCACCCGTTTTGCTCAAAACTTTTTATAAGTTCACTAACGAAGTTCACTAACTCATTTTCCACTGCCATTCTGAAGAACGGAAATTTAAATTCCTATAAAATTCGAAATGACCGGCCTTATGCCACTACCCTCACCTCTGGCGCGACATCATTTGCTGACAACCACTAAATATGAAATGTGCTTCATGTTACTGCGGTTTACGAATCACAATAAATGCCTAGAGAGTGAGTGTCCTCGAAAGAGAGAGAGAGAGAAATGCTCAGCCATTCCTCATCCCTCTGAATCTTCTGCTTGTTGAAACAAGTTCTTCTTCCTTTTTTTTTTTTTTTTTTGAGTTAGAAACGGATTTCTCGCTATGATGGATATGATTGCCGAGAATAACCAAGAATGCGATGCGCTGCCCCTCCTCCAAACCTCCCCTTATGAGTAAAAACACATAGATCTGTCAAAGTGGGGGTAGTCCGGGCAGATATTTATACAGGGGAGAGAACAAA